>JAXDDX010000102.1:1090000-1115000 GCA_034670405.1 Hoplostethus atlanticus
CTATGTGGGAGGTATGCATGAAGAGGCCACGTTAAAACAGACGCGGCGCATCAAACGCATCAAACAATTTTCAGGTTTGAAGTAGATTTTTTATTTTATTTTTTTAAGCTGGCTGATTCAACTTCCAGGACATTATGTCACAGACCGTTCAAAATATATAAAATCTAGTAAATCCTCCTCCTAACTTTCATCACATAGATTTGGTTAAAATTCTTAAAGATAGAATAATTAATTTCAGACCACATTTTAACTGGCTGTTGACAGTAATGTGACAAACCTTACCTATATGTGGCAAGATAGTTATAAAATATATACACAAGAGGTATTATGTCATATTCATCCTGCTGGTCCCAATATTGAGAACGGGCCATTTTAACATTGGGCTTAAAATTATATTTACTTTAAGAAATGAATAGTCAGTGGATGACCCATATAGTTTAACATGTACGTACATGAATGCCATCTTATACTCTGCACCTGTAAAAGCCATCCATAATCATTGTGAGAATACATACAGGCTTCCTATGAAACCATCTTGTGTAACACACACACACACACCTGTGATCTAGAAAAGTGAAAAGCTCATCTGATATGATTTACAGCATAATGGACGAGATCATCACACCCAGACTTAAAACACAATGAAGAGTCAACAGCAGTAAGTACAAGAACTTTGTTTATTCATTTTGAAGTCAGTTTACAGTCAGGACTTGGTGCCGCAGGACGTCATTTTGTTCACTAGCAGTCTCACTTAAAATAGCTTTACGTTATCAAACTGAGTCACCACACGTTCAAAGTTTTAACTTCCAGTGCAATACATGCATTTCAGTGCAAATAAAAATTCTTAGTCCATGAAACAAAGAAAAATCACAACTAAAACATTTCTTAAAAACGAATTGAAAATAAAATGCATGTCCTTAAAGAAATGCCTAAAAGAGCAATGGAATGTCTTGTAAGAAACACATATGGACTAACTATTGAACAATAAAAAAAATAAAAATAACGTGATGAATGCATGTCTGGTGAAATAAGAGGAATCGTTTTAGCATAAAAATAGCTTTTTTAAAAGCCAACATTTAGAAAGCACTTTATCACCTGTATTTCCCTGCATTTGCATGTTATTTCAAGTTAACATTTCATACTGCCCTACATTTTCCTCACTTGTACAGCGGATTTTACATTTGTCCCAATCCTTAGTTTATTTTAAGTCCTGACTAAATAAACTGAAGTAAAATCTCTCGTCCTTCAAAAAAAAAAAAAAGTCTGTCAAAGTCTGTATTTCTGGCATCTTCGAATTTACTCCTATACCAAGGACTAGGGTTGAGTTTAGTTTGCCAATCTCAGAACTGGTATACCCTAGCTTTCCTGTCGTTTGGCGCCCTCTTCAGCCAGTGAACGGGAACTGCAGCAGGACCCCCTCTCCGGGTCCCAGGGTGATTTTGTCTAGGCTGACCATAGAGTCTGCCGCCAGGTCTGGAGCAGTGGACAGCTTCACTTTGGCCTGTTCTGGCAACTCCAACTCACCTAGAGGGAGAAAGGAAGCAGAGATAAATAAGTGGTGTCAAACTACGCTGCTGTAAGCGTTACCGTATGTAGTTACAACCAGAGGCATAGACTGAGTCTGGCCACTGCAAGGTTTTGGTGGTAGCCCTACTCCGCGACCATTGTTATGTAGCTCTGCAATTTTATCTTTTAATGTTGGACATGTCACCAGGGTCACATCTGAGATTTGCAGCGAATGCTACACATCTCTAGGGCTGATAATACACTTCAACTTGTAATGTGTATGATGAGGTTCTCCACAGCTTACCTGTGGGTTGCAGTGTGAGTGTAATGGGCGCCGAGCCCCAGTTGACAGCCGTCACGAATCTGTCGCTCTGGTCCCACAGACGGAGGAAAGCGAGGGAAGAGGCAGAGGATTGGAGAGGGTGGTAGTCTCCGTGGAGGAGAGATCGCTCTTTCCCTCGCAGGTCGCTGAGGGATTTGAACCACTTCCGAATGGCCACATGCTCCTTCCTCTCAGCCTGGGGAGGGGAGAATTATGGGATTGTTTTTAGTCTCAAATAATCCCTGTCTTTTATCATGTTAGTTACTTGTTGTCAATGAGAAAACATTCCCACATAGCGACCAGTCAGCGAACCTCAGACAATTCAAGTTAACATATCAGCCAGATGAAAAACCTATTACTATACTACTTGCAATTATGGTCAATCAAAAATATCCACCTGGTCAACGATCTGGAATTAACAATTAGGGTGCTGGCTAAATGCATGTATGAGGGCGACACACACACACACACACACACACACACACACACACACACACACACACACACACACACACTACCTCAGCAGTCTCATTCACGGCAGCTCCTTCGGCAGGTTCCTCCTCCGTGTTCCAAAGCATCATGGGAGATTTTTCACCCTGGTTTGGGGGGGGGGGGGGTATTTTTTTTAATTACAGCCCGTCACAACTCAGGATGGTAAAATGAATAGTGGCATTTTGACACTTTTACTTTTTGATACTTTTGCATGCAACTGAAATTCTGTTCTCAGAAAGTGAAACGGTCTCAATTTTCAGTCTAGTCGGATTAAATCGCTTACCTGTGCCTGAAGGCCGATCTCGTCTCCGTAGGTGAACACCGGGGTCCCAGGCATGGTGAACAGCAGTAGCTGGTAGAGCCGGATCAGGATCTGCGTCTCTGCCTCTTTGGAGAGCTGATCATTTTGGGTGGCGCCGAGGCCCCATGCAAGACTGCCCTTGTTGTCCGCCAGGGCATCGATGACTTGAGCACGCGCCACACCTGGAGATACACGGGTAGATATAATGGTCAGTAGGAACACACCATCTGCTGGGTTTTCATATAAGAGTGGACCGTCACTAGGCTTTTTGGTTCTTCTTTATTTTGATAGTTACAAAAGTAGAGTGGGAGACAAAGCTCTGGCATGAACAGAATCTATGTGGAGTATCTAAACGAGATGAGGGCGTTAACACTAGAATAAGGAACATAATTAGGAGAAGAGCAGTCCAAAACAATGTAGTGTCTACAATAATGAGGGTATTCCAGCTTACCCCCATTGTTGGTGCTGAGCAGGTCAGACAGGATGAGGTCCACGCCCGAAGTGTTGAGGAGCGTCAACACCTCTGGAGCTGGCATACCTTCTACCACGCCCATCAACGTCCTGAGGGGAGAGGAATGTGGTGAGTTTGCGGGATGAGAGGAGAGCTGCTTATAATAAAAAACATTTTACTACTCAAATTGATTTTTCCTTTGCCTGTGTCTAATTGAGAAGATTTTTTGCATCGAGCAGAAATATTTTGAGGTAAACCAGCGGCACCAGTTAAGCAAGTCTTGGTCTAGCCCAGTTTGGCCCTGCAGGGGTGTATTTTAGGAAGCTTTCCACTAGGTGTCTCTCTAACATTATACACAGTGTCAGCCCAGCTGGCTTGTGAATTCCTTCATCTAAGCAGTTGAAGCCCCTGAACGCCTCCCCCCCCCACCCCCACCTCACCCCCTGCTGTGCTGGAATGCTTTAGATCGCTGCTTTCCTTCTGGACACAATACTGTCCAACCCTTCACTCAAAGCCAGCTACCAATGCTTCTAAAAATTACTTGAAAACTGAAAGACTTTTCCACTTAAGTTCAGTCCAACAACTTTTGGTTAGTGAGTTTAATTTGGGTGTTTTTGGTTGGCGTCGTTCTAACATGGACACAAAAAGGACCCATAATCAAAAGTTTTAGGTCTGCTCTTTTGTCATGAATAGGAAGTGAACTGTTTCATAATCATGATTCTACAGCAAAAATAAAAAAGCTAATTTTAGTCTTTTAATTCCCATGTACCCCCACTAGACACAGTGACTATCACTAGACACCACCCATCTGTGCCTCTACAAATTACACACTTGTTCACAATGCCAACAGATGGTGTGTGTGTGTGTTATATCAGAGATGGTGTCAAAATTCTACCACCAGTTTTCCCATTTGCAAGCAAAATTTACGAAAAACACCATGAACACCATTAGATTTACAAAATATGAAAAAAATCTTGCAAATGAAAAGAATGTGCATTTCTGGATAGACCGTCTACCCCTGCAGAATCACTTATGGGGAGTCAAAAAGGTGGCAACCCTGCTTACCTCTTCTTGGAGTCGTCGGTGAGGTTGCCCTGGAAGGTGGTCTGAAACGTGGACCAATAAGGAGAGGAGGAGACAGCGCCGAGACTAGACACCTTGATGCCGTCGACGCCCTTATCCAGCCAGTACTCCGATGCCGCCTGGGAGGGAAAATAAAAAGTGTTACAATACCAGAGAGAATGTTCCACTGACTGGCATCCATCCTAACAGTTAAATGTGAACCTTTTGTGTGCATGTCCTACCTGGAGTTGCTCCAGTACGTCTGCAACAACGGCACTGCTGAACCAGGCGTCAGAGCCCAGGTAGTTTGGAGTCACATCCAGCACCACAGAGATACCTAAGGGAGAGAAAGAGAACTTGAGTCACTGGGTCTTTGTGGTTTGCTTTTGTCTGGAGAGTAAGATGTCTAGGGTGTACACTTATGAGATGCTCACTTGAGCTTTCAGAAACACAAATAAGGCATTTCCCTTGTATTGCCAACATTTGAGACCTACCCTTCTTGTGGGCCTTTTCCATCAGGGCAAGAAGATCCTCCTCAGTTCCCTGGGTCGGGTCGATCTGTTTCAGGTTCAGCGTGTTCGGTTCGTTGGCCTGGACAGTGTGGAAAGGGCCGAGAACCAGGCCTTTCACCTTCAACTGGTTCACACTGTCCAACTTGTTCTCAACACCTAGGGAGAACGGGACGATGGGAAAGAGAAAGACTGTTTTAGGGGAAATTTCACAGGTCAAAGACACCAGACAAAAGAGAATATGTGAAAGCTAGCAGGGTCGTGGGAGAGGGCAGAGGAATGGAGATAGGAGAGAAAGATTGGCAAGTTTGATGAGTAAGGATATAGGCATGGAAGAGCGGGGAAATAAAGAAGAAATGGTGGTGTTCTTTTGAAGAAGTATTGACTCATGGCAGCAGCATGTGAATAACTCCCTCTAGATCCTCTGTTGGCCATATAAAGTCTGAGTACAAGGAGGTCCTTCATGTGAAAACAACACCAAGTCACGTGTGGTTGTTGGAATGCTGCCCAAGGCCTGTTGGAAACCCGAGCGCACCCTGGTAATTTGACTTTTTAGAAACAGCAGTGCATGTGGCCTCCCTTTCTCGTTCCTCGCAAAAGCTGTGAGAATAACCAATGAAAGGCTCGAAAATTAAGGCTGATAGTTGGGCAATAGAGCGGTCCAATTCACACAGGAGCACTGTATTTGAGCAAACCTACAATCCAAAGCAGCGGTCTACATTTGACTTGTGTAGCACCTTGGGGGCTATTTAAGAAAATTATTCTGGGGGAAATCGAGGGGAGATATGAAAGCAGTGACACGTCTGATCCTGTGAGCCTTTGATAAAAAACAACAAAAATACACACAAGACAAAATGTGTACTTAGAGATCTCTTGACTTGGTTAACCCTCGACCTCTGAGTGAGCGGTACGAAAGAGGTGACTCGCGTTTTTTGTGTCCTTTAGACCTTGAGTCACTCCATGTTGGCCTAGTCAGCAGTTTAGTATCTAGCCAGTTGGACTAGACGGGGCATAACGGAGGAAACCCAAGGCCAGGTCACAAGACTAATCCCTCAGTCACACAAGTGTGGTTTACCACGCCTAAGCAAGTTAAGCTCTTTCTAATCTAAAAGCCTTACTTTGCTTTTGAGGGTTTGTGATCAGAATGACACAAAATAATAGGCAGGAAGGGTCTCTGGAAGCATCTACAAAATTAGCCTGGAAACTCCCAACCCCCTGGCCAGTTTTCTAATGTGAAACGCATAAAATAGACCCTGCAAAAACTACTATAGTTTCTATATAATACAGTAATACAGTAATGTTTTGTCATAACAAGGTACCTTCACTTCAGTACTGGTCTCACTGTGCCTGTATCTAATGGTTTGGGATTAATGCATGAGTCATCAAGCAAGGTTGTCATGTTCACTCAGTAATGTGGAAATACTACAATGTGATGCAACATGCTGATGAATTGCCTACTGGCTAGCATAGACAAGCCCAAAGCCGCCCTATCCCTTTCGTTTACTCTGACAGATGAAATATTATTATCCAAAGTGAACCAACGCTATGTCAGGCGTTAAATCACGTTATTTTTACCACGTCAAAAATAACCAACCAACTCCTTCAAGCATACTTAATGTAATTAGAGCAAGTTCCCAACGTTTGTCTCAAGTGAAAGCAGTTGTATTCATGTTTGTGGGTTTGTTGGGGTGGTCTCTAAAGCTCCTTACCTGCACTCCTACAACTCTAGTACACGAATGCACAGTACCTATGTGTGTCCATTCAATATGTATGTATATATCAAAAAGGGTGCACCCGCCCATTCTATCAATTCTTAACGTATTAGACACATGCTATACCTTTAAGTCCATCGGGAGAGAAGGCATTCAGGTCAGAGATCTGGTACAGAGGTCCTTCATTCCACCAATTCATCTTAGGGATGGGTTTACAGCGAGGGGCCTGGACTATGATCACTATGGCGCCAGCCAGCATGCCTATCCAGCCCAGCCAAAATAACACCAGTAGCAACCAACGGGTTCGCACCCACCTAGGCAGAAGGATGGAGAGAAAAATGGGGTTAGGGATGACCACCGATTATGTGCAGCTAACCACTTGCCAATGCAAGGCTAGCATATGCCAACTCTTATATCAGGGTCTAGCAGAAAGCCAGTTGATCTATTAGTCAATCATCCATCGATGAGCTCTTACCCCGGAGTGCCAGCCACCTTCATTAGTTCCTCTTTGGACAGGCCGGTAAACTTGACCTCATCCTCGGGAACCTTCAGCTTCACGCTGCCATTTTTCTCCCCGCCAGCTACCTGTACCGCGCCCGTCATGGGCTGCTTCTCCGGGTCCAGCTCATTGAGCTCCACGTTCTTCATGTCGATCTCCGTGTTCATGCTTAAGTTGCAATCTATTCAATTTCTTTAGGAGAAAAGTCAGAGATGGGGAGAAACGGGGGTAGAGAATTAAAGGGTGAGAGAAGGGAGACCAGAAGGGAGGGAAGGGCAGAAGAAAGACTGTCAAGTTTATTTGTTTAACAGGAAGGGTGTGGGGATCAAACACATTCACTTTAAGCACAAATTCCACTAGTGTCCTTTCCTTTTCTTAACCTCCTCTTCAAACCTAGCCTTAATAGCAAAACATGTAACCAGGGTTGTTAGCAGAATATGGGAGCAAGAGGAGATATAGTAGTGAAAAGGGGACTGAGTGGGGGTGTTCTTTGAAAGAACAACAAAATTACATTTCCGGTCACTTGTCTTTAGCAGAGGGGAAATTAAGTATTAACTTCTGTTACACTAAATGCCTCCTGGTTAAATGTATGTGCAGAAATTACGCCTAAGGTTACGGTTAGACTAATTTAGATTTAAAAAAAACAAAAATCAATTCCAAACTTAGGCATTAAGCATAAATTAAACAGCTAATGCGGGCTAATAACCACAGAGAAGGACAGCTCACCACTTGACACGTTGCCTTGGTTTCACTGTGATAACCTCAGTTAGCTTAGCTTGTCAAACAAAAGCGTCATCTAACAAAAGCCTCGACCCGTTTGAACGTTAGTTTAATTGCTGGTCGTGTTTTAGAACACTGTGTCGAGAGAACTGCTAATAAACCTAACAACCCACTGGTTTGCTGCTAAATGTTAAAAAGTTGTCTGACAAAATTTCGCCGGTCGAGTTATGCTGTGAAAAATACAACTATCATGAAAATAAAAAGATCCTCATTTAGTACGGACTACCCCTTAAATGTAATTTGACGTGAGTATGATTTATTACACAAAAAAGGAGTTTTATTTTGAATACCGGAAGTCGTATTTTCTTTTCTTACACACGTGAAACGTGTGGCGAAAAACAACGATCCTACCTTTAAACATAACACCGTGTATTTAACTCGTATTTTAACCAAACTTTTTTCCAGATATAGTGAAAACTAATCTTATGGGTTCAATTCAATTAGATCAATTCTCTCTGCCAGAGAAGAAATGGCTAAAATATAACTTTTTTGTTCGAGAGAGAGATGATGAAACCGAGTCATCACTTTACATCATGTGCTCGGGCACGAGTCTGTAAACGCTCCTCTTTGAATCTAGCGCAGTTAAACGTATCCTTTTTATGGCAGCACACCCGATGGAGTAAATATGGCAAATACCTGAAAAAGCAGCGTAAACTCCGTTCAGTTTTCTTGACAAGAAGTTATGTTTCCTCGGTCTTCTATTCCTTGATCGTCTACTAATCTCATTATAAAGAATAGGCTTGGTCTGTATTTATAATGGCCTTGGTTTCTCCGCCTACCAAGCAAGGACCCAATCATCTCTCTCTCTCGCTCTCCCTGTCTCTCTCTCTCTCTTCCCAGAAAAGCCAAACAACAAAACAACAAACAAACAAAATGTACCTTACTCTGCTCCAAGTGGAAATAGACCCTTTAGCTTTCCAAATCATCAAAAGCAACTCAGCAAAACATGCTTGTTTATTCTATAAAAAACGTCTTTACTAGCGTCCTTTCTATTCTATTCTATTCTATTCTATTCTATTCTATTCAACAAAGAACCCCCATTATTGATTTGTAATGTAATTATTAAGAGTAATGCTTACATTGTCCTACAGCATTGTTCAAAGTCCAATACACCATTTTACACCATTGAGTTTTATTGTGTCTTGGTAAGAGGCGTTATCTTCAGGCAGATTAACCTTTACAGCCTCAACCTTTGCCCCAGTTTGTACATTATGCAAGCAATGTAAGGATTTCACTGCTAGAGCCAGGGATAGAATTTTTTCTAATTTCTGTTTTTGCTGTTACATCTAGTGCAAAATGGTCTTTGCTACCCTGAATATGAAAAAGGGGGTAACAGAGCGAGGAGGTGGAAGCCAGTTAGCCTCGCCAGGCTACGGTCCACAATGCTTAAGTTTCACCTCTGACAACAGGGTAGAGGGAAGATCGAAAAAGGGCCTGGGGATTTTCATATGAAAGGTTACTGTGCTATGTTGCACAACTAGATTCTGTTAGATTTGTCTACAATTTTCAAAAAGCAAATATCATAAAAAGGCAAAGCTACACCCCACGTGATGAACTGATTGATTGGTATATATCAGGGACCCCTAGTGACGCATATAGTCTCCTCTATTGTATTGACGATTAGTGGATGCTTACTCTAGATATCCATTCTATTCTAATCTTGTTTCTAACTCCACTTCCTCCCCACTCTCAGTTTAGCATTACACAACCTTCGTTTGCATTCTTATTGTTTCTCATCAACCCCGATTCACTGATTAATCCATTTAGTTTGATCAATGGTTATCCTGATCCTACAGCACTAACTAAAGCCATAGCCCTGCCTAACTGCCATGTTGTTGTTGCTGCTGTTTTATTTCCATGAGTAAAACTTGTAGATTGTAGTTGCAACTATGACTGTGTGATCATTGGTAATAATAAACACCGGCATCATTTTACACATCTTGAGTCAATTAGAATAAAAATAATTATTTTGCCAAGGGTGATAATAAATCTAACCCAACAAAAGTCTGTAAAATGGAATAAAATGTTGCTCTAAAATGCTGAAAGTAGTCTAGTCGGAATTTAAAGCAGCTAATCGGTAATAACAGATGGCGTTTTAAAAGCAGTCTGCCATCCCGTCATGTGGCCATATGCATTCCCCTGCTGCTGTTGCTCTTCTTAGATGTACAGTACCAGCAGGCTTCTAGGAAAGCACATTGGTTTTCGTTTACGTCATGGACACATAAGAGCTGTTGCATGTTTCTGACCGGATTTAGACAGGTAATGTAATAGTTAATAGTGTTATCGTTAGTTGTTGTGATGAGGAGGAGAAGGAGGATGTGTTGTACCTCAGTCGTGGGCAGTACAGTATGTACAGTATGTAACCTGAGATGACGACCAAATGCCGGGACCCAAACTTGCACTGTGCTTCTAAGGAAACACACCAGACTTATTTGGGACCAGTGGCGGGGGGGTTATTGATTATGTAACCACACACACACACACACACACACACACACACACACACACACAACTTCATTCTTGCACTTGTATTGTATATATACCCGCTACTATATATTGGATACATACTGATACTACCTCGCCACTTAAATTGATGTAGACACTCTTATCTTAGAGACTTTTTATCTTGACACTTTGTACAACAGTTCAAGAATTGTTACTCTACATTGTTACTTTTATTCTTATGTTGCTGAGAGGAGAGTAGGAGTCGAGGCATTTCATTGCCAGCAACCAATACTGTGTGTACTGTTACACACTGTTACTGTTGGACTGGATTGGCTGAAAAGAATAATGGGAGAAAGACATTGTATGATTTTGACACACACACACACCCTCCCCCACACTGCTGGCTTGTCGGGTCTGTTTGTTTTCTGTTCTTGTTGGGCTGGCCGGGTGGGTGTGAGAAGATATGAAAAAGAGAGATAGACAGCGAGAGAGCGGAAATTAAGGCTTATACAGTGTCTTTGTCCTTTCCCCCACCCCGTTCTCTTTCTCTCTCTCTCTCTCTGTTGCAGAACCTCTGTCTTGTAAGACAGAACTTTTCATACCAAAGTGCCAAAACAAAAACAATAGAACAGGTGGAACAAGGATTTCCACCCCTGTTCCTTTGATGGACACATTTTAGAGTATTTCTCACAACCCAAACTGTTTTTGCAAGCTATTGTATAGGCCAGTCTAAAACATATAGCCATTTTAGGCTGCTAACATCCTAGACTATAGTATGTTATTGCAGTGCAGGTGTGCAGGTCTGAGGCCCCCCGTGAGTCCCTGAGGGGGTGTCAGGGGGTCTCCAGCAAAATGAGAAATAGTTTTATTGTAGTATAACTCAACTCGCTAGAAATTATCCCAATTAAAGAATGTATGAGAATAACTTTTCTAATCATACGTTTCACGCTCTCTGTTTTGTTCAGCCTAAATTTATATGGCAATGTTTTGGAAAGGCTATGGCAACATGATGCCTCACACAAAATTAGAACTGGCCAGTCAGAAAGCTGATGAAGCCAACATTTTATTTCCCCCTACAATCTGAGTAAACCACCCGGACACATGCACACACATTAACACACTATCTTTCTGTTTACCTCTCTCTCTCTCACACACACACACACACACCATCTGTTACTTTTTTTAACTGCCTGTTGATCCAGTGAGAGCTTGGCAGCGTCTGGCTGCAAAGGAGCTGCTGACTAGTGGCTGATGGTGCACAGACTCAGATTTGAAAAATGAAAAAAGTCCCATTTTCATTCGCCATCCCTTCTTCTTCGTCATTTCATGGCTTTTCTGCTTTCACAGTTGTCGATGCAGGTAGGAGGTTGGGAGAGAGGGAGGGAAGAAGTTGAGAAAAAGGGGGAGAGAGGTGTCAGGGGGGCTGGGTGCATTAGGAAACAAAAACGTGAGGGGGTGTGGTCAAGCACAAGGGGGAGGGCTTAAGGAAAGAGAGAGGGGAAAAGGCAGACAGAGGGAGGAGGAGGAGGGAGAGAGAGCATGGGTGTGTAAACATGTTCATGAGGGGAAAACGTGCAGAAAGCAAAATTAGGAATATGACACAGGTATAAATGGAAACACAGCAATCAGCACTGGCTAGACTGTGTGTGTGTGTGTGTGTGTGTGTGTGTGTGTGTGTGTGTGTGTGCCTCAGTATGAATGCTCATGCATGTCCACTGGACGAGAAATTCTATTAAATCCGTGTTGAAACCGTGTTGAAACCTGTAATCTCTAAACTGATTGACATTGAAAGCAATTGTTGATGTTTTTACAATACATTTTGAATGTTACAGTCCAATACTTGGCTTGGCTCGGTCCCACGGTCATGAAAAATATATTCTGTGAACGGGAAGAGAAAGAGCAACATTGGAGATTCAAGGTTTGTGGAGGAAACGGATAAAATGATTCAGTCCTAAAAGGGAAGCGAGCTTTGGGGCTCAGTTGTTAAACCTGTATATCTGCACTGTGTTTATGCCTCGCAGGAGAGCAGGGGACATTGTCACTAAACCCATCTGCAAGCACACACACACACACACACACACACACACACACACACACACACACACAGAGCAGTGAGAAAGGGAGGGCAAAGTTGCTGTATAGCTTTGCCTGTTTACTCTGAGGGCAGGAATAACCACACTTCAAGAATTACTAGTGGTTCAGCGTCAGAGCTTCAGAATGACACAAAAACAATTCCCAGCATGCACCAAGTAAGTGCAAAAGTGTTACAAGCGAGAACAAATTGCATTAACTTTGTGAATGAAAGCTATGAGCATCTGCCGTTTCATTCGATTTTTTTTAAACAATATTGGCGTAATAGATTTTGACGCATACTTTCTTAACATTTGAGCAAATACCGAAGCTCGCTCTACACTGTGGAATTTCCAGATTAGAAGATTAGTCGAGATCAGGATTTTACAGCACTGCTGTCAAATGAGGGCTTTATATTACCAAAAAGTATATTTTGGGATCCAAACCATTGATAATCAATTCTAAACATACAGTTCCAACAGGGAAACTAATCCGATTTTCTTTCTCAAATGCTAAAAAGTTGATTTTTTTAGTGATGCAACGTTTCTGCAATATCCTGACAATATATGGATGGTCTTGCAGATCCATGTATTGCTCTGTAAATGAGGGGTGGAGGGGCAGACGCACACACACACACACACACACACACACACACACAGACACACACACACACACACACACACACACACACAGAACCCCACCATAAACCCTTGTCTGATCCATTTGAGAGAGTTTATTTTCCAAGGCTGCGTGAGCACTGAGCATGAAAACATAACAGAGCGGACCCAGACCAGTTTAGACCAGTTTGGCCGAGGCCTGGTGCTTTCATCTCATTGTTTCAGGATCTCTGCAACGTGTAATCCTACAGTTGACACAGTGTTGTTTTCCCCCTAAAATATACAGTCAACCAAGGGGAAGTGTTCGATGTATTTGTCCTGTGGATCAAGTGTAGAAATACTAGAACATTGTTATGAAAAGAAAACTCCATTTTCAATTCCTTTAATAAGAATTATTCTACAAGGTTATTAGTGGAGCCTTTTCCTGAATGCACCCTTACAATTCCCCTTCATAGACTGTGTAGCCTACTCTTCTCACATGAACAAAGGCCAGACTGTTTGACGTGGGAACTCTCTCTCTCTCTCTCTCTTTCTCACTCTCTTTTTTTCTCTCTGTCTCTCTTTCAATTCAAAAGCTCTACTAGCATGAATGGAAGAGAACCAATATTGGCCAAAGCATTTCATTACACCGCAAAGCAATTAGTACGTTACATTTACCTAGTTACATTGTGGAGATGTACAAGTCAATAAAAAAGACAATGAAAAAGTTAAAATCAGAAATAAATGAAATGAATCAACAATTATTCCTGACTTTGCAGCAACACACACACACACACACACACACACACACACACACACACACACACACACACACATCCTCTCCATCCTCTCATTGACTCAGTATTTTTCACTTTCCATCCCTTTCCACATACATCTCTCGCTCATCCACTCACTCTCTACTCTCCATCCTCTGCCCTGACTTGCTCCACTGTCACAATATATTTTCTCTCCTTTTCACTCTCTTAAACCTCATTCCTCCCTCTCCTACCCTCTCTTTCTCTCCCTTTCTCTCTCTTTCTCTGTCTACCTCCACCCCCCCCCCCCCCCTCTCTCCATGGAAACACTGGTTCCATGTTGTGCATGAATGCTGCTTTCTCTAATCGGATCTGTGAGGGGAATTTGAAACAGTTCAGACAGAGCGATAGAGAGACATAGAGAGAGAGAGAGAGAGAGAGAGAGAGAGATGGATGAGAAGGAACAGAAAGAACAATTTTTGGAGAACGGAAATTAAGGATTCATATCTTCCTTGCTTTCCTCCCCCCTTTTCTGCCTCCCCTTCTCTCTCTCTTGCTCCCTTTCTTTCTCTCTCTCTCTCTCTCTCTCTCTCTCTCATACTTCACATTTCACCACTCAAAGAATTGTTCCTTTGGGTTACATTTTCATTTTGTTTGTACAATAACATAGTCTGAAAAGGTGCATCAATGGATATTTACATGATAATATATACTTTTTAGGTATTTAGTGATTACAAAATTAATATTAGTTATGTTGCCCCTGAAAATGTACATGAGAATGCCTTGAAAAATAACACAGCATGTGCTAGAGATGGGTTAAAATGACATACGGTAAAATAACAAGGGGTTAAAATGACAAAACATATGTGAAAGATGTTTCAAAATTACATAACATGTGCTTCAGATACATTGGAAGGACATGCATTAAAGTTAAAATCGCACTGTACATGTTAGAGAAAGATGTATAATGATGATGGTGTGTGTTACAGATAAATCAACACAACCTGTTTAATCTCTGAATGTGAGTCAGCCTGTTCTAGTAAGGTTAGTCAAACCAGGCACACAGGCTTTTTTTCAAATTAAATATTTACCTAATTTTCCTTTCCATTTAGCAGGCAATTACCAGAGGAAAGTGATGCTAGTGGTGAGGAAGTTTGACCTTTGAGCTGCAGGCTGTTTGATATAAACCGGGAACCAGTCTAACTCGCCTTTCAAGGCCATGGGAAGGCCTCTGACAACATGACTTAGTAGCTAACATATTTTGATGCCAGTTTCTACATGATAATTTGGTGATCCCTTTTCATCTTGACGCCCAACTCACCTCCAGGTTTAATTTACAAATCATTTAGTCATTTAACTGATGCTCTTATCCAGATAAAAATTCAATACTGCAGAATAAGCTTCACTTCCTTGATCAGCAGCATTACAAGCTACAAGCATTACCAATAATAAGGAGTAATAATGGAACAGTAATGCCCTTCATGTAAGAGAGAAGAGCTAGGAAATGATTAAGAGACATGAGAGCTAGAAGAGAGGTAGAAGAGATTTATTTTTTTTAAACCCAAACTGAGCAACACTGTATGTAGACACAACCAGAACTTCCTCGGCGGTGCAGGGAGGTCTGTTGTTGTTCTCTTTGTTGTATTGTCTTGAACACAGCAGGGTCAGGCACAAACTTGAATGTGCTTTTCTTATTTTAGACATAATAGATGTAGCCAGAGAGATTCATGTTATTTTATTTGCAAGCAGCGTAACTACAGATTTACATCTGTCAGTTAAAAAATGTTTAAATCCAGTAAAGTCATAAAATGTAATAATTCAATACCGGAATGATTTTTAATTTTTATTTTACAGTCCCTTTTTTCGCCTGGCTGAACTGTTTCCTACCGTAGCACACTTCACTGACAAAAGGCCTGTAGCGCCCCCTGGGGTATGTTCTCTACATTACCAGGCAGACAACATTACTGTAAAGATGGCAAACGGCAAATAAAACTAATTTCGTTACTGTTCCATAGCATGCAGCTTTTATTATTGATTAACTATTTAAATATATAAAATGTAAAGGTAAAAAATATGTATATGTTCTACTGATCAGCTCCATGTTAGTGTGCTCAGGAAACAGATTTTAAAACTTGACAACAAACATTTAAATAATTAATAGACATTTAAAAATATATTTGTAAAAAATCTAGAAAATCCTCCAAAGCAGGACAGATCAGTGCAATTCGAGGTAGCATGTAGCCTATATGTCCCATCAACTGTTGTATTCAAGGGATTTTAAAATCGTAATGCAAATATATAAAATAACTTTTGTAATATGTAATTACAATCAAAATATGGTCACTGAATATTATCACATATTAACAACATCCAAAAACTTGGTATATTTATACAATGGCAGGGGAGAGAAATGTTAAAATAGGAATAAGAAAAATGAGACATATTTAACTAAAAAGGGCAGAAAAAGAAATCATTTCTAGGGGTTAAAGCCTTTACCCACCCTATTCAACGCAATCACGCACACGTCGTAATTACGCTCCCTTACGTCACCAACCAGGAAGCGAGCGTGCTAGAGGAGTGATAGAAGAATCATAACAGCGATCCCGGCGTTGACAGCTGCGTTCGCTGCTACCGAAACACGCTGCTCATCCGCTGTCAGTGAGGACGGCAATGTCTCGAAAACCGAGAGAGGAATATTACCGTTTTTTTACCGTCACCTGACCCACGCACACACGAGAAGGGACACACCGAGTACAGAGTGACTGCAAGGGTTGGTCTCTCTCTCTTTCTCTCTTTTTATGATAGGTATATGACGTTATTAAGCTAATAGCAGGCTGGTATGTTGTGTCTCTTTTGTTCTTTTCTGTCTCTCTTTCCTTCCCTCTACTCTCTATCTCTGGTCATTTGTTTCTCACTTGCCCATATGTTCTGCTTATGCCTATTAATAACACCCAAGTGGTGTACCCTCTTGTAACACTTTGTACTCTTTTGACAGTTTCCTCAATGAAAACTCAATGAATTAGACATGTTATTTGTTTCTAACATGATACAATTACATCAGCCGAGTAAAGTCCCTACAGCTAAAACTCAGTACACCTGAGATTAAATATGTGATAAGTTGATCCATTACTAGTTTAAGTGAGATAGATGGATAGATAGATAGACAGACAGACAAGACAGACAGACAGACAATAGCCCATTTATCAAGCTTTGGGGCAGAGTGAGCTCTCAATGAAACAGAGAGAACTTGTGATCTGATTCATGAGCCGTAACACCCCCATGACCAGACTAATGCCATGTGGTCTTTGGACACACACACACACACACACACACACACACACACACACACACACACTCACTCACAATCAAAGGGGATTCTTTCTACACACCATTACTAGAAAATCACAGACCTAATTCCTGCCTTGATCTTCACCCTGCCTTTTGCACACTCTCACACACACACACACACACACACACACACACACACACAGAATAACCCTACTGACTGTTGACTCGTTTGAAATGTTTGTATGTATTGTATAAGTAATTGTGCACTGAGCTGATGAGCTAAAATTCCTCGCCTTTCCTCTCCTGTTAATTTCTCATTTCACCTTCACCTCCTAGCTTCAGCATGAGCTAACATCGCCAAAGCAGCAGTAGACGTTTCCAGAACAGAACATGAACCACAATATTGATGGCTGGTCGGAGAAATAATACTGAGCCCGTAATTGATGAACTACCCCCGCCTCTCTCTCCTCTGCGGTCTATAGTTTGTATCAAAGCGACACCCAGAAGACGTGAAGGAGGTGGTGGTGTGGAGGAGGTTTTCAGAGCTGAAGAAGCTCCATGGGGAGTTGGCCTACACACACCGAAACCTGTTCAGAAGGCAGGAGGAGTTTCCCCCGTTCCCCCGCGCACAGGTCTTTGGTATGGCGGACAAAGATGGCGACACAAACACACACACACACACACACACACACACACACACACACACACACACACACACACACACACACACACACACACACACACACACACATGCACACCCCGGTTCCACTGCTGTCTCTTTTGCTCATCATCAATAGCTCAGATTGACTCATTGAATTATTTTTATTTAATTATGAGTTTCTTACATAGATTGAACTCTCTCTCTCTCTCTCTCTCTCTCTCTCTCTCTCTCTCTCTCTCTCTCTCTTTGACTACCTTTCTACCTCTCTCACTCTCTCCCCTGCTCCTCCCCTCTCTCTCATTCTCACTCCTTTTCTCTCCTTCTGTCTGTTTCAGGCAGGTTTGATGAGGCTGTGATAGAGGAGAGGAGGAAGGCTACAGAGGCCATGCTTCTGTTTACCACCAACATACCTGCCCTCTACAATAGCCCGCAGCTCAAAGACTTCTTCAGAGTGAGACACACACACACACACACACACACACACACACACACACACACACACACACACACACACTCTGCCACTTGCTAACCACTCCTCTTTCTGCCTCTCCCCTCTTGTTCCCCATCTCCTGCCTATCCTTTCTCTTTTCCCTCTTTCTCTTTTCCCTTCTCTCCACCATCCCTCCTTCCTCCATCTTATTGTTCCCTGCCCTCCTTCTCTTGCCTCTTACCTCTCTTTCTTCTCCTCCCAGGGCGGGGAGGTAACGAGGCCCCTGGATCCCTCTCCTCTCTCCTCCGACTCCCCCCTGCCTCCCCCTCTCATCCCCCTCCCCAAGCGCAGGGCCTCTGACTGTGAGCCCGCCGAGGAGGAGGAGGGGAGGGAGGCTCCCACCTTACCCCAGGACCTGGGCTCCAACCTGGGCTTGGAGCTGGGCGAACCTGAGGTGGCGGCTGAGGCCTACAGCGAGATGGGAGGCTCTCCGACAGAAGAAGAGAGGGAGGAGCTTAGTGATCCAGAGCTGGATAACAGAGGTCGGACAACGCATAGAGGTGGAATGGATAGAAAGGACACGTTCTGTACTCACAGCTGTCTCCCGCTCACCGTTGTGTTTTGTCTCGTTGTGCGTGTTTTCATTTCCAGTCCCGTCTCCTGACCCGCCCGCTGCCAGAACACACCAATCGCAGGAGTCCCAGGAAGAATTCGATTCGCTGTTTGACTCTGTGGCAGAAGAGCAAGTCCCATCCCCCTGGGAGGAAGCTCCGCCTCCACTGTCTGATAATGACTTGGCTATCTTCGATCCCTGCTCCAAACAAGGTGAGAATAAAAACAGACACACGTATAAAACAATATCATAGCATTCAGTCCCATTAGACCAGATATCATTCTTAAAGAAATGCTGACTTTTTGGTAAATAAGGTCTTGGATCTCACTCCTCTTTCTCTCTCTATTTCAGAACCATCCAATTTCTCCAGCGACCACTCGGAATTGTTCGCACTGCCGTTGACCAACCCGGATGGAGTGGAGGCGGCCTATTTGAGCCAAGCAGCCAATGAGCTAACAGCAGCCATGGAGAGGGAGAAGGAGGGAGAATTCAGTTCAGCGATACTTGGATACAGGACAGCGGTGGATATACTGATCACTGGTGTACAGGGTGAGAAAGACAGACTAAGAAGCAGGGACAGACGGATGAAGTGATGGAGGAGGATAGGTGTAAGGAGGGAGAGAAAGAGGGAGGGGGGTGAGAAAGAGCATTCAGTTCATCAATACTTTAGTACCAAGTGTACTCATATATTGATCAGTGCAATCGGAGAAGGTAAAGCAAGGGATCGATAAAGGGAATACACTTCAGTAGAAGTTGGTTGTTACAAGGCAGGAGAGAGGAGAGATTGTTGTTCACTTCATATTATGTTTGTGAAGTCGTCATCATCATCAATAGAGAATTTTTTGACTTGATACTGTTTGGCCAGAAAGTGGAAGCCAAGATGAACAGGAGAGTTCTACTCCCTTGTCCTTTTCAAGCTTTGACTTATGCTTTTTGCAGAAGGTGTGGCGTCCGCAGCATCAATATGATGCACCTGTGCGACCATGCACCTAGCGGGTGCGGGGTCCGGGTTGTGATGGAAGTGCGTAACTGTTTTGTTGCTATGGTGACAGAACACGCACTCAGTTCTTTGATCCCTTTTGAACGCAACAACGCTGAATGGCGTGATGTTTTCGCGGCTAAAATAAAGTATGAAGCAGCTATTAGACAACTGGCAACAAGTTCACCAGGTGACTAGGGTTTAAATCAATGTGTGCATCAGCAGTTTGCATTAGACTCGATAGCTGTAATACTTTATTGATCACATTTGTTCTGCAGTGCACATTCAGATTTGCTGCATATTAGCACACTGACAAATGCAATGCAGCACAGTGCAGCACAGTGCAGCACAGCACAGTGCAGCACAGCAAATGTGGCATGTGACCTCGACATAAAAGGAACACTAGGCTGTTTTGTTCTCGTGGTCACTGTCCTGCTTTGCCAGGCTGTTGCGCTGCTATGAAGTTGAGCTCACTAATGGATTACTTATTTGTGCTACATCTCCTGCTAGTGTGTGTCAGTGGTATCAGGTGGTAGCGTGGCCGAGCGGTCTAAGGCGCTGGATTAAGGCTCCAGTCTCTCCGGAGGCGTGGGTTCAAATCCCACCGCTGCCAATCAGTTTTCCATATCAGAGGGACTTACATAATTGCTGAGATTTAACATGATAAAAAAAAGATGTAGGGGTAATTCTCCTCAAATAGCATGTTATTGACTCACTCGCCACTTGAACATGAAGGATGTAAGGACTATGGGACAAAACATATTTGATTGGGTGTGTTAAGATCATGTATTTCCTTGATATAGCCAATTTCTTAACCATAGAACCAATTTTTGAGTATCGTTGATTAAACTGTGGTCTTTTAAAATGTCACGAAGTGGCATTTAAGAAACACACAAAGCACCCTCTGACATGCTGTCTAACACTAACAGCACAGTGACAGCTCAGTGTGTTTCTAGTCCTAGTTACTGTCTACTGTCTGTGTAAGTCAAAGCAGGGTCTCATCTGTTGCTGTGCCATAAATCAGTTTCAGCTCGAATGGTTGACCTATAATTAGTTTGTGCTTCCTCAGTGTCTTTTCTGTTGTATGTAGGTCACTATTGACCCACCTCCCCCCTGATTGGTGTAAAACTGGCTGTGGTGTTTCCTAGTCGGTAGCGTGGCCGAGCGGTCTAAGGCGCTGGATTAAGGCTCCAGTCTCTTTCGGGGGCGTGGGTTCGAATCCCACCGCTGCCAAGAAGCTTTTCCACACTCTTAAGAGTGATGAGGAAATCCAAAAATGGTAGTGAAGGATACAGCAATGAACACAATGTAATGTCAGTAGTCAGCAGGAAGACATTGGGTGGCTATCAGTGGTACTGAAGGCAAAGCAAGTCACTTACTGAGCACTACTCAGTAACACCTCTCACTAGTATTACTTTTCCCAGTAATGACGATTATGACATTAGTATTTCGATTTCAGTAATAATATTATAGCTACCAGCCTCACTAAAGATCAGATTGACATTTAAGAAACACACACACACACACACAACTTAGCCCTGCATCTACTGTCTGCAACACTAACAATGTGACTAATGCACAGATGTAAATAAACTGCCCAGTGTACCTCACAGATAAACTCAGCAGATGACCTGGATATAAAGCAGACACTGGGCTATTGTATTCCGGTAGTTACTGTCCCTCTCTACTAGTGTAAGCCAGAGCAGAGCCTCATCTGGTCCTGGGCCATAAATCTTCCAGCTCTCTAATGGTTTGTCTATTATTAGTTTACGCCTCCCCTGTGTGTCTGGTCAGATCTATTCTAGGTGGGGTTACACTGACCCCCCCCCCCACCCCCCTGAGTGCCCTGAGAGAGATTTGCATGCTTGTAGGTGGTAGCGTGGCCGAGCGGTCTAAGGCGCTGGATTAAGGCTCCAGTCTCTTCGGGGGCGTGGGTTCGAATCCCACCGCTGCCAGGCAGACTTTTCCAGCTCTGATGCTGAAGAGTTGGATGTTAAAAGTCCTGTATTACTCAGGTGTCAGGATTTTGCTTTCAGATAGACGACGGCTCAGGATGAGGATAATGTTCTTCATGATGTGGAAAAATGTAATTCCTAAATATGGGACCTTTAAGACGGTAGAACAAGTATAGGGTGAATAGTCATCGATGAAGGTTTTGTGTTCAGACGTAAAGGCAAAAAGAAAACCTAGGTGAAAAGTGTTTTTCTTGATTAAAGTGGTCAAATTGAGGAAACTACTAACTGCAGAAGGTATTTTTCAGTGAGATATGATGACGACACACATTGCTTTATCACCATTACAACCAACAGCAGCAGCAGGAACAGTAATGATGATAACCAGAATCTCTCTCTCTGTAGGGGATCCAGATCCGGTACGTCGGGAGTCGGTGAAGAGGAGGACCGCACAGTATCTGAAACACACTGAGATGTTAGTGGACAGGCACCCTTCGCCCACACACGCTAACACACACACGCACACGCAGGACCTGTAGATGAACGTACACACACACACCCACACGGATAGGACTGGACCCTAATAACACACCAATATACACACATACAGACCGATCCCGTAAAATGTAGACATAAACTCAGGGTTGTGGCATACACATAGGCACACTCACACTAATAAACAATTAAGGCCATGGACACACACCCACATGGATACACAGACACACACACACACACACACACACACACACGTTCTCAGTGAGCACATTTAGACCACAATACACATAAAATAGACACTCATTCAGGTACAAAAACAATACTACACACGCACACACACACACACACACACACACACACACACCACTCTAAGACTGCAGACTGTGTCTTGTTATTTTAGTCCTCTTTTGATCTGAAATCTGTGATTTTGAAAATCGAAAATATCTGAAAGTAGTGCTAAAAAGATTAGATTGGATACCCTTTTAGCCTTCATCTCGCTCTGCCTCCTCTCTCTCTCTCTCTCTCTCTCTCTCTCTCTCTCTCTCCTCTCTCTCACTCGCCTCTGTTACCTGAAGTTGAAATTAAATCCTTTTCTTCATAAAAACTCTTTCACACTGTTTTTATGTTGAATATTATAATGTCTAATGTACATCAGTAATTTGCACATTGATTTGTTTTTGTTTTGTAAATAAATACGTTAAAATAAGTCAAGGTTTGTTTTCTTGGTTGAGGTTAGAAAGAGTGTGTGTCAACCGACAGCGTTGGCTAGATGAAACTGCAGTTCTTGGATTACCTAATCAGGCTTTCGCAATAACGGTCGCAATAACGGTCACCAAGATGTTTAATCTCGTTGATCAGAATTACTTCACTCACCACGTACAATAAAAGTACAGGAATATGTTTTCAGGACATTTCTCCCCAGCTGAAAAAAATATTGATTTTAAACTACACATGTTAAGACAGACAATGGGCCAACTAAGGGAGCCAGTAATAATTCAAAAAGTAATCAATACTATCAATTATCAGTAATCTGTAACGAGAGAAGGACTCATAGTCATGCCAGAGCCCTTTGTTAGCTCACTACACATGGACTGCTGGACACAATCTGGTAGCTACAGTGGGGTTTGCAGGCTTGCAGTAGCGAGGCAGTACCAACAGGAGGTGCTGTTGGATGTCAATTATGTATCTTCTAGTGCAGGAGCTCCTCTCCCTTTGTTTTTCCGGCCTTTCTCTCCTAAATCACTAGACTCTCATGTTTGTTTTCTTCACCTGACCAAGTTTCTCATGCAGCAGTTGTCCGGTCAAGTTGTGGGATTTCACTACTGCATAGGATACAAACACATCGAGTAACACACATTGGCTCAGATACACTTGAAGCCTATAGCAGTAATGGATCAGCACAAAATGACTCCATCATATGTCAATTTTGAAAAGGTTGCCAGGTAACAGACAGAGGTATTAACCCCAACATGTTATTATGAAAACATTGGGAATAATCAAATAGGAATCATAGTTGCCACACCTGTGTATTATAAGGGAATGATTGGGTTTTTTGTGTGTGTGTAAACCCACTAAATGCCCCTGTTAACCTCATAAAACTGTGATCTGCCTCCAGCCACAGTGATCTAAAGAAAAACAGCTGCGTCTGTTTCTAATGTTTCTAATGTTTCTAATGTTTGGCACCAAAAGGAAGTCTTCTGGTGCAGCAAAGAAGACCGTAAAAAGGTGGCATGAGTTGGCGATCATGCTGAGAGAAATGTCTGTACGAGAGGATTCACAATTCCAAAGGGCTGAACAAAAAAAGGCCTAAAGAGGATAAAGTCAGGTCCCTGAACACAAATGTCAAATAAAAGTTGTCAAACATCCCCCACATGCTTGCTACTTCACCCCCGCCCCCAACCAAATATGCCCCACATTGGTGTCCTGCAAAATCCATTTTATTTATTTTTGCTTTATCTTAATTAATAGCTGATATTAAATGTGTTCACACACATACAGTAGTCCAGATAATAGCCAGTAACAGTCTTTAGTTTTTTTATATATATTTGTTAATATTTTTTAAATAATATTTAAAATATCACTACAAAGTGTACACAGACCGTGAAAACCGACAGTAATGGGACAATGTGGATACATGCTAGTCACAGGGATGTTACCTACCTACTGCCTCCATACATAAATATACACCGATCAGCCATAACATTAAAACCACCTGCCTAATATTGTGTAGGTCTCCCTCGTGCCGCCAAAACAGCTCTGACCCTGTCGAGGCATGGACTCCACCAGACCTCTGAAGGTGTCCTGTGGTATCTGGCACCAAGACGTTAGCAGCAGATCCTTTAAGTCCTGTAAGTTGCGAGGTGGGGCCTCCATGGATCAGACTGGTTTTTCCAGCACATCCCACAGATGCTCGATCGGATTGAGATCTGGGGAATTTGGAGGCCAAGTCAACACCTTGAACTCTTTGTCATGTTCCTCAAACCATTCCTGAACAATTTTTTGCAGTGTGGCAGGGCGCATTATCCTGCTGAAAGAGGCCACTGCCATCAGGGAATACGTTTGGGAAATCGATGTTATTCACTTCACCTGTCAGTGGTTTTAATGTTGTGGCTGATCGGTGTAAAACCTATTAACAAACTAATTGTCTATCCTAACTGATTATCTACCTAACTGCCAAACTATTTCTATATTTTATTCCAAGTAAATTCTGGTCTTGTTGGGGACTGTGATTAGGGGAGAGTGACACAAAACATTTGTGAAACCACACGTTTGGGAAAAGATTGATATGTCATTTATGAGCTTAATTTTTGATCACCTTTCTACGGTAGATATAGAGTGTAGAGTGACAGGAGAGGCGTGGGACCGAGAGCGAGATGGTCATGAATGTTGTGAATCGCGGTGTGTGTCTTAGCCTGCAGAGTCGCTGTCGGATCTTTAGTTTGATGCATTTCTGTGAAGAGATTTGTGGGGTTTCGTCATACCTGACCACTTGACTAGCTACATGAAAGAGGAAAAGAATAGAGGGAGAGAGAGAGAGAGAGGCTTAGAAGAGAAAAAAAGAGGAAAGAGATGTGTGTCGTGC
>JAXDDX010000102.1:1120000-1217500 GCA_034670405.1 Hoplostethus atlanticus
TAATTAATAATTAGTAAGTAATAATCAGTAAGGTAATTACTTTTGAAATGAGTCTGGAGTAATGAGTAATGCATTACTTTTGCATAGTTATCCAATACTGCTTTGTGCGTGTTTATGTGTGTGTGTGTGTGTATACCGGGGGTCATGCCAACATGGGAGGGACCGGACCGTCAAGTGGACAGCTCTCGAGCCCGCCCGCCCACCGCGCGCCACTCCACACCGGGAACAGCGCGAGGATGATGCCAACCAGAGATAGATAGGAAGAAAAAAAAACACAACTAGAGTAAAGAGGAGGCGGAGAGTGCGAGCGATATACGGAGTGGTAGAGAGGAAAAGAGAGGAGCGGAAGAAGAGGAGAAAAAATAGCAGGAAACCCGGTGCTTTTCTGTCCGCACCGATGTCCGAGGCCCGTCCGGTGCCAGCTGAAGACAGTCGACCGAGGCGGAACGGACAGAGACGGACAGTGGAGCGGAAAGCCTCGGAGAAAGGACGTCGCCGAGCTCTTTTCTGCGATTAAGTGAGTTGATTTTTTAATCTTCATACTTTGAGGCTGTTTTTTTTCTTGTAAATTGTCACATTTAATATCTATATTTATGAGTGTAGGCTGTGTGTATGTGTGTGTGTGTTTATTTTTTTCTTTCATACTGCGACATTAGTCCACGGCTGCCAATTAGCCAACGGACGCACGGGTGCGCGCTACTGACAGCTCGTGCGTCAGAATGGCCAGAGCGGATTCCTCTCGCGCGGTGGACCAAGCAGATGTTGCCACGCGGGGGGGACGGAGGTTTCAGGAACACTCATGAATAGAAAAATATAATAACGACGTATTGTCAAAAAACAGATTCAGACAAGAAACATACAAATTTTGACTTTAATCATATTCGTGCTATCATCAGTCCTTTACTACAGAAAATAAAATAAAATAAATCAAAATAAACAGTTAAACATATACTTCAGTGTATGTTTAGAGATAGGCCTATGTTTCAAAATAGACAAACACCTGACCCGAAAAGTGTATTTGTATATTTGTACATGTAGATGACATTTATATATATATATATATATATATATATAAATTACATATATATTTTTGCGCACATTTTCAAAACACATGTCCTGTTGACAGTATATATATCTCAAAGTATACCCATATACTGTATATAATATATTTTTTATTTATCCTTCTATAATATATTTTGGCCACTTAAAATATATTTTGAATCATATTGTTAAGTATATGTAAAATGTATTTTTTCTGTATGGGTATTAGTAATTTAAACAGATTTAAAACACAATTTCAAACTATATTACCCTGAAAGAGTGGCCTATACATTATTTAATAAGTTGTGTGTGTGTGCCTTAGACAGTGTGTATTTCCTCTCTTGTCAATTTTCACAATGGTATTATTCTCTACTTGTGTAGCTTTTGCGCACCCCAAAATTTGTCTAAGAACACTATTCCTTAGTCTAATTTAGTAGTTAATAGCTTTCATTTTCATTGCTCATTTTGCTCAGCTTTCCCCTGGCTTTGAAAAGCTAATCTGCCCCTGATATAAGCGCATTGGCTGGGTTGCCATCTGGGCTGTATTATGGTAGAGAGGAGAGGGCATTTGAATAATTGATATTTAGCTATTTATAGGAGGATTATTCTCTTCATGTTGCGCTGGGGACCTATGCATTGGTCCATTTATCTGTCTAACTGACTGTCTATCTATCTATCTATCTATCTATCTATCTATCTAACTATCTATCTATCTATCTATCTATCTATCTATCTAATTATCTATATGTAAAATCTGTCTAATTATTCACGTTTTCATGGTGACCACTGGCTACAAATTGGTCTAACTTTAACATACAATGTGTATGTGGTGTGTGTGTGGTGTGTGTGTGTGTGTGTGTGTGTGTGTGTGTGTGTGTGTGTGTGTGTGTGTCTGTGTGTGTGTGTGTGTGTTGTGTGTATATCTGCTTGAATCTTTTCTGTCTACCTAGCACTCTGCCAGTCTGTCCTTACATCTGTCCATCTATCATCCATCCATCCATCTATTTAGTGAGTGGTAGTGTATCCATCTGAAGTGGATTAGGGGTGTTATCAAAGCTAAGTAGGACTACTGTTCACACACACACACACACACACACACACACACACACACACACACACACACACACACACTCACACACACACACACACACACACACACACACACAGACTACTGCTCTCACTCCATTTCACTCCCCAAGGACCATTGACCATTGTAATCCCTCTCTCACTCAGCCTCTTTCCCTTGTGTGTGTGCGTGTGTGTGTGTGGGTGTGTATGTGTGTGTCTGTGCGTGTGTATTTGACAGTAAACACTCTGATCAAACAGTGCTTAACAAGCTGTCTGAACTGATAACAGAGGAAGAGAGGAAGGGGGGATGAGAGAGGAGTAGAGAGGGAGGAAGGAAAAAGGGGAGAGGGGCATAGGGAGGAAGAGGAGGTTACAGAGAGGAAAAAAGGAATGGGTTTGTCGGTGAATGGTCGAATGTGCTGTATTTGTCATAAGCCCACTGGTGCAATTCCCAAGAGAAAGGTACCACGTATTGTAGAGGCTGTGCAGAAATTTTGGCAAACAAATCAAACAGCATATCATCCAAATTATTAAGTATAAACAACTATAATGCCCCAAAATTCACAGAAAAAAGTAGTTATTTATCTCACCATAAATGAGTGATATTTTTTTATCATCACAGTCCATACCAGGATCTTTATCTAAAGATCCAGATCCAAATGAAATACTATTACAATCATGAATAGACACAGTCACCTGCCTTCCATTCTGTAACCCTTTAAATGGATTTTCATGACATGCTTTCTTCGAGAGCACACCATGGAGAGCGACCGGAAAGATCAGGGCGGGGGGGGGGGGGGTTATATGTGACAAAGATCATGAGCCAGACGTGAACCCACCCTGTCACCAGCACACAGCATGGCCTCCAGCCTGCTGACCCACCACGACACCCTTTCTGACTGCCTTCCAGTGGGCTTTGCTCTGCGGTGCAACCTGCCATTTCCTCATATGACGTGTTGGATGTCCATGGAGCGGCCACGGTATCAACTCCTCACCCTTTGAACAACCCTTGTGCTCTCGTAGTTCTATGCAAGGATCTTGTGGCTCCAACGTATTGACATGAAACAAGAAGTGGTCGTAGATTGTAGTTTTCACAATATGAATTTTCATTGCAACCCCGATTCACTGATGAAATGTAAGTCACAAAAACACCACAGAAAGCTAGCAAATAACAGGGCAAAACAACACCTGTTTCAGTTTCTGCATGCATTATCAGTGCGTAATTGGAGCACCTCCATGGCCACGCGGTGCATCTGCAACCGAACGACGCAGAGTTAATGGATCTGCTCGTTTAAAAGAAATGAAATTCCAGAGTAAAGCGCTCAACACATCAAGCGTGTTACTGGCCTCAAAGAGGATGTGTCATGTCCAGCACGTCTGTGTGTTTGGTTCGGGAACAAACCACATCTTGTGTTACTTTCACTACTGATATGTGTTGAAACCCTAACCCTTCTCTCTATTCCACCCCACAACAAAAACAATAACACTTGTGTGATTCTCTCTCTCTCTCTCTCTCTCTCTCTCTCTCTCTCTCTCTCTCTCTCTCTCTCTCTCTCTCTCTCTCTCCAGTGATGGATTCCCCCATAGGACTTTTCGATGACTCTGCCCCCCAGATGCATGCATTCCCCCCCCCTCTTTGCACCTCAGAACACACTGGACATCCCCAATCCAATGGAGGTCGCCCCCCTCCCACCTTGAGACCCCCTGGGTACCCCTTCATCCACCACCTCCTCCATTCAGGTGGAGCCCCCAGGAGGTTCGGAGGGCAACTGCAACTGAGCGCACACAACACAAACCTGGGTACACACAGATACTCTGAAAACAGATTTGCGGAGGGAGAGGAGGTGGAGCGAGGGATGGAGGGAGGCGAGGATGGAGTGATGGAGGGAGAGGAGGGCTTGCTGGGGGTTAAAAAGAGACACAGTGGTGCCGCCCTTGTGGCAGAGTGGAGTCAGGATGTCCTGAGAGTGAAAAGGATGAAACTGGAGAGCATGGTCGGACGAAGGGATGGGGATACAATGGAGGGAGGCAGGAGGAGGGAGAAAGGGAGGGAGGGGAGGAGGAGAGAGAGGGAAGAGCTGAAGGAGCAGCTGGAGGAGGCGAGAGAGAGACTGCAAGCCCTGCAGGAGAAAGTATGGAGGGCTTTTGGGGAAAAGCACACGGCAGAGGAGGAGAAGAAAAGGAGGTGCAGAAATGAAAACAGAGGAGCAGCGGATGGAGGAGAGGGAGACGGAGGGATGATTGAAGAGGAGGACATCGCAGAAGGGGTGTACGATGAGGAGGAGATTGACGGCAGAGAGATGGAAAAGGAGTCGCTCTCCCTCCTTCCATCTTCCCCTTTCCAGAACTTCCACAACCACAAACAAGCAGAGGAGAGGCAGAAAGACAGAGAGGGGAGGGTGGACCGAGGAAGAGGAGGAGGGTTGTACTTGGAGGGGGTGATGGAGAGAGCAGGGGTGTGGTTGGGCTGTGGCGGGCTGGTGAGGGGGGAGTGGGATGGAGGGATGGAAGGAGACGAGGACGAGGGGGAGGAGGGTGGGCAGAAGTTCGCCCAGGCGTTGAAGCTGGAGCTGGGCAGCGCCGTGGCCCGAGTTATCGACCGAGTCCTCCGCCTTTACGCCGAAACCACAGATTTCACTCCTCCCTCTCCTCCCCCCTCCATCTCTTTCCTTCCGTCCGAGACAGGGAACGAGGGGGCTGGGGAGAGAGGCCTGTGGATGGGGCTGCTGATGAGAGAGAGGGGAGAGGAAAAGAAGAGAGATAAGGAGGAGAAACTGGGAGGGCCGGACGGCGAGAGGGAGAAGCAGCTCCAGAAGGCGAGCAACGGGATCGTCCTGCCTCGCGGCCAGCAGCATTGCAGAGACCACCCGGTAGATCTGGTGACGTCGCTGGCTATTCGAAGGTCACATGACAAACGAAAGGCCAATCCACTCCTGGCCCCGCCCCTCTCTGCTCACCTGCCTCCCTCTCACCCGAACCTCCCCCTGCATCACCCATCTCTACCCTGTCCTCCTCCTCCTCATCCTTCCCTCCTGCCTCCTCCCTCACAGCCCAAAGACCCCTCCTCATTCCACCCCTCTTCATCCTCATCCTCCTCGTCTTCTTTCCCTCCCCCTCCTCTCCCTCTCCCGCTCCTCCACTACTCCATGCAGCAGCTCTTCTCTCGTTCTCTCCCCCACCCCCAGCTCCCCCACCTCACCTCTTCCCACAAGGAGTATTTGAACTCCGATCCCTTCTTGGAGTTCCCGCCTCACCCCTCCGCTCACCCCTCCTTCCCCCCGCTCCCCCTGCTCGGCCACCTGGACCCCTCCCTGGCCCGCCATCCCCATGGCGACAGAGAGAGGGATAGAGGGATGAGAGGAGATGGGGGGATGAGAGGAGGAGGAGGGATGGATGGAGGAGAGTTGTACCTGCCTCCCGGGGGAATATCCTTTTGTCCACAAGATAATGTTTGTGTGTGTGTGTGTGTGTGTGTGTGTGTGTGTGTGTGTGTGTGTGTGTTCTCCTTAACCAGCCTTGTGTATACACTCAGGAGGGCTTGTCTCCCTGTCATCTGAAGAAAGCCAAGCTCATGTTCTTCTACGCACGCTACCCCAGCTCCAACACACTCAAGACCTACTTCCCTGATGTCAAGGTGTGTGTGTGTGTGTTTTGTGTTCATCGTGCAACTCAACCCTGGCTTTTAAGAGATCTCTAGCGAAGTAGAATTTCTTTGAAGCAATATAAATGGCAGAATCAGTTATATATACATGCAGTAAATGAGCCAGATTTGATCCCATGATGCACCTTAGTCCACTGATTCATCCAGACACCCTGTGGGATCCAGCAGATGACCCCTACCAAGCATGCCAATACTAGATTTGAAGCCAGATCCTACTTAATAACATTACAAGAACTACCTCTCTTTGGTTAGTCGTGTACCCAGATCTTTTTCCTCACTTCAAATCAAATAAAGGTGGGAAAAAAACTCCAGGAAGTGTTTGTATTTCTTTAACCTATCACAATCCTGGTCAGTGTTCAATACGAGGGTTAGCTAGTGTTGTTTGCTGCTGCACAAATGCGAGACAGTCAACACTACTGGGTGAGTAGGTCGAGTGTGGAGTTTAGGTAGCTCCGAAACAAGAAAAACAAAACATACGCTCCCTGTGTGAAACATCTGTTGCTGTCTTTGAAAGCAGATTGTAACTGCTAAATGAAATAATCACATTATTTTCTCTGCTCCTCTCCTGCTGTTTTCCCACCCTGCCTCTCTCTCCTAGTTTAACCGCTGTGTAACCTCCCAGCTGATTAAGTGGTTCAGTAACTTCAGAGAGTTCTTCTACATCCAGATGGAGCGCTTCGCACGACAGGCCGTCCGTGAGGCTCTCACCCGGTCCGTTTGGGTTGGCAGGGGCCCATGTTCGACTTCCATTGATTGCCTAGGAGTTTATTGAAGCAGGCTACCACTGGAGATAGGGGTTTATGTCCTAAAGCAGCTTGGCATCATGTTGAATACTTGAATTAGTGCTTAAACACTTGTGTGTGCTTTGTCCTGCTCATTTGCTCTCTTGCAGAATAACTTTTATATCAAAACTTCAAGCATCAAATTTCCTCCTTGTTAGTCATGTATGCTGCTGTCATCAGACAAGCTTCTGGCTGCTGGTAGATCGTTCATATTCTCATTTGTTTCTGATATATTTTCAGCATTCGCCGGAGTTTCTAAATCCTTTGAAGGTGGTCATATCTGTGACAAACAGATAAACCATGATTGAAGATCTGGCTTATACTGGAAGCTTTACAGCAGCTCCGGAAGGAGAAAGAGGGACTAGACAGTGTTGGCATGTCCATTCAGAGATGTGTGTACAATATGAGCAGTGGGAATCTGAGTGTTTCAGTCAAAGTGGGCAAAACATGCCACAGTACAATCCTAGGACCATAAGGGATGGTACACATAACCCAATTCTGGCGGGACATCACAACAGTTCTAAAATAAATTCAGAAAGTAGATTGTCTTCCTTTCAAAAAAGGAAAAACCTTATATATATGTATGATTATTATTCTTATTATTATTAATAATAATAATAATAATAATAATAATAATAATAATAATAACAACAATGTATCTATCTATCTATCTATCTATCTAGGGATGCTGCACCTCATCTGGGGAGAGAGAGTCAGCTGCGCATGGGCCGGGACACAGAGCTCTACCGAATACTGAACATGCACTATAATAAGAGTAATGTCTATCAGGTAGGGTGTGTGTGTGTGTGTGTGTGTGTGTGTGTGTGTGTGTGTGTGTGTGTGTGTGTGTGTGTGTGTGTGTGTGTGTGTGTGTGTGTGTGTGTGTGTGTGTGTGTGTGTGTGTGTGTGTGTGTGTGTGTGTGTGTGTGTGTGTGTGTGTCTTCAGTAAGTCTGTGTCCCACCGCTGTATCAACTGTAGCTTCTAGGTAGCCAGTGGTATAACTGTGTCTATATGCCATTTGGCGAATGCTTTTAGCTGAAGTGCCTTATTGTGAGCCCACTGGCAGTGTTTGTGTCATGCTTTGCATGCATTGCAAAGCATTCTTGACGTCAATCAAGAATAGGAAGAGCCTTCCCCCGTACAGATTTAAGCAGATGTCAATGGGAGGCGTGAAGTGACCAATCCCTGCTAAAAAAGAAATGTCTTATCCACCAGCCCAAGCAGAGTTAGAAAATGTTTCCCCCATAAACAGACCGTTTTCTTTTTGTAGCATGTATTTACCATCAGACTCAGACCATCAGACTGTGTCATTCTTTCACCCCCCTTTCTCAAACTGATTTTAGCAGAAGAGTTTGATTTAGTTTTTCAATGAATAAGGAGGGTTTTTGCACTCACTCTCTCTCGCGCTCTGACTTTCTGAATTCATTCATTCAGACTCATAATTCAAATCACCGGACGCAAATACTCCGTTGATGATTTCCTCACAGGACATTATCTGTGATGATATCCAGGTGTATCCATTAAAAATACTACTGGCCAGTACGGGGATCGAACCCGCGACCTTGGCGTTATTAGCACCACGCTCTAACCAACTGAGCTAACCGGCCTTGTGTAACTGTCAATCACGGTGATTCCCGATGACGTCACGGATAAATGGACAGACGTGGGGAGGAAAGAGTCCGTTTATCTTAAATAATGGCGTTGTGTTATATGAAGACAAACAAGTTAGAAAAATTGTGTTTCCAGCAGGCCAAACAGAAGCAGCAAATGTTTCCTCCCATCTGTTTATGTAACGTGACCTCCCTGTCAAACTGTCATCATCTCTTCCCCGCCCGCGCGTTATTAGAGGAGTTCTATAGTTTGAAGTTGAGTTGACATTTAGCTGTCGTATCAATGTCGATTCAAGTACCCTTCCGATCGTTATCCATCTAAAATATGAATGGCCAGTACGGGGATCGAACCCGCGACCTTGGCGTTATTAGCACCACGCTCTAACCAACTGAGCTAACCGGCCCTGTCTCTGTGTTGTTTGTTAGATGATTCCGATCGATCTCCATCGGTCAGAGGAGTAGTAACGCAGTTGTTTTAACTGTTGCATTACAAGATGTGAATGGCAGGCGAGACGAATCCGGTCACCCGTGAGCAGTGCTCGTGGTGTTCCCCAAAGTCAGAACTTGAACTGAAAAGAGTCTACAAACTGAATAATGACTAAATAAGAAACGTATATTCGTCTGAAGAACCCTGTTGCCCTTGACCGTGAAGTAATAAAGGTCTCCATCACACATTCAGCTTTAAGCTCCCTTTATAGTAGTTGGTTCTGCCTCGATTCCACATTCTTTGCAGTAATCATACTGAAGAAATCAATATTACCAAGTACGCTCGAGGTTATTTATGAATGGCCCGTACTCCTTGTATCAAAATCTCACTGGCCAGTACGGGGATCGAACCCGCGACCTTGGCGTTATTAGCACCACGCTCTAACCAACTGAGCTAACCGGCCCCGTCATACTGAAATCGTTATGTCAATTAGTTTCGTTTTAATTGTCATACTGCAAAGTGTGTTAATTAAGAAATCACATGTTTGTCCTGTCGCTGCGAATCAAGAAGAGGAAGACAAAGCAGGATGGACAGTTGTTTATAACAGAGAGTTGGGGTGGTATTCTATCCTCTATATGCTTTCGGATCAGTCTAAATGGTATTTGTAGTGGATCAATAGGGAACATTTTTGTATTTCATGAGCGAGTCGCGCTCACAGAACCAAAAAGCACTTAAAATCACTCTTGACATATTCCCTTCTCCAAACCACCTCCACCCAGACTAGTCATGCTTGTGTAACGTTGCATTGTTGAGAATTACCTGACAGAATCTAGTCCTTACTACAAAACCTGAATGGCCCGTACGGGGATGGAACCCAAGACCTTCGCGTTATTAGTACCACGCTCTAACCAGCTGAGCGAAACGGCCCCGTTTTTCATTGCTAATCTTTATTTCCAATCACATACAAATCTGTCTTCTATCATCTATACATTTAGTTCAGTTCAACGATATTACAGTATATTATTACAGTATATTATGATGCACAACAATTATCTCTCTCCCTCCCCCCCCACCCCAAGGTCCCAGAGAGGTTCATCGAGGTAGCAGAGATTGCTCTGAGGGAGTTCTACTCAGCCATTCAGACTGGGAGAGACAGCGACCCCTGCTGGAAGAAAGGAATATATAAAATAGTCTGTAAATTGGATAGTCCTGTTCCAGATGCCTTTCGACTGCCTGGTTGTCCTGTTGGCTGACTGTCGGACACACTTTCCTCTGACACACACAGATGCACGCATGCATGCACACACACACACTTACTAAGGGACTAAGGGAATTAAATTAAAGCATCCCCAAATTGGATGGTCCTGTATAGTTTCAGACTGCCAGGCGCTCACTGTTGGGTGAGAATTGGTATGACGAAAACCCCAGTGCACATGCATACATACACACACTGAATAACACCATACAAGCACAGCACAGGTTATCAAAAAGCCTTGGGCAGCATTGGCAGAAGCAACCAGCTTTTCTCAATTTCTGGAAGGATAACTTTTTGAAAATACAACGTTTCTGCTGGACTCTGACATTATGTGCAGGACAAGACACACACACAGGAATGGACACACATACGCACACAAATACACACAGGGTCAATAACAGACAATGCTACAATACACTCAGTGCTGCGATAAGAGCCTTGTGACAGCACTTATCAAAGAACGTGACCAGACCACTGAATAAAAACGGACAGAATAGGAATTCCCCTTCAAAACATTCTTCACGAGTGCAATCATAGCGCTGCCCTGGAACGTTTGATAACGCTGTCATGAAAATAAGCATTGCTGCAGCCACAGAGCTTGAATTCATAGATTAGGTATCCAAACATTCAACATTTGTTTAACGTTATTTGGTTGGTACGCTAAAAATGGCTGCCACCGAAATTTCAACAATCTTTTTCATGGAAATATGCACAGCGCAGGTACAGTGTATGAGATATGAAAAACTGTTGCGTTACCATGGGAAAGCTGTTGTCCAATCAGGAAGCGGCCTTTCTATGCATTCTAATTCTATGGAGCAGGAATCGAATGTACCTGCTGACAGTTTTTACCAGGCATGTCGTGGACTCAAACTTCTCAAATTAGGTCTAGGATCTCTGGCCTCATTTCCCCCGCTCGTCTGGTTCATTGTGAGCAGAGAGGCAAAAAAAACCAACTTCAAACAGCATTCCTAGAGAGACGGTTGAGAAATGAGTTCCCAGACTTTGGAGAAATAATAAGTAAATATCTTTCAATCGGGATGCACTTCAGCTTTTGCGGCCCAGGACTCAATGGGAAATATATCCCTTCTGATCAACCATTTCAAAACAAAAGCACACACATACAACAGAGGCAGCAATAATGCTCAATACTAGCTCATGATAATCACACCCAACATCTCAACACTGCTCTCCTTCAGGCAGTTAAGTTTACATTTCAGCATTACTTTTCCCTCTGTGGATGCGATTGTCGTTTACTAGATTCAGTGAATATTTACTATTATTGCTGCCTTTGGAGTGTTAGAATGACTTTTTTGTTGGGTGTACCATTTCCATTAAGATATTTTTCCATGGATGTTAGAACTCTTTCATTAAGTGTTTTGCTCAGCTACACACACACGATCATTAAAGCATATTTTTCTCATGTATGGATCCATCTGAAGTAGGTCCAGGATCCACTTGGGGTTCTGATTCAGAGATGAAGAAATAATGGAACTTTATTTCAAGATACAAAAAATAAGTTGCCCTTGTTTTCGGGAACTGTTTCAGAACAATGATTTCGGTCTAAGGATTTCTTTTGCCTGTGTATTCATCTCTCTGTTCAACATAAAATTATTATCAAGCTTTTTGTACATGGTGGCATAATGTAATCACAATGTAATTAAAAATTCTGTTCAGAGGGACAATATATTGAATTTAAAATACTGAAATTCATGTTTCATTGTTTTCTTGATATATTGTTGTTGTTAAAATACTTGTTATGTTATGGTTTTGTATTCCTTTACTGTGATTTTAAACTATATAGGCTGGTTGCACAGACACTGATGGAGACTGCTCCTCATGAACTCAAACTAGCTTTCACAGCCTGTTATAGATCAAATTAATGTTTGCAGTGACTCTGAGATGAATGAGTGCAACTTTCATCAATTTGGTACACAATCATTTTGTTTCATTTCTGATTTAATGTCTTTCAGATCATGTTTGACATGCTGTCTTATATTTTATGTGACCGATTAGGTTTTATTACACTCCAGTCCCTCAGAAACAACATCAATGTAAATGTATATCTATGTTTGTTCTGAGGTTCTGAGGAAACTTTCACTTTAATCTGACCATCTAAATTTAGCCTGACTACCTAAATCATCATTATCTAGAATGAACTAAACCAAATCTGAGGTCTGTTCATGAAAATGATTAACTATTTCAGATGAAGATGTGTCTGTGAAACCGGCCAATATGTACACTATTTGTGATGTGTTCTCAAGTGCAGGTTTTCTATATTTGCATTTTGTGTTGTAATCTCTTTTGTTTCTGTTGTCGCTTCTCTTGGTCTCTTTTTATATTGTACATATTGTATTCTTTAGATCTGTGCCTCATTCAAACTTTGGTGAATTTTGATGTTTAAATTGATCAGTGAATTAAAGTAATGACAGGCTTGCGTTGTGATGTCTTAATACCCCTTACACACACACGTACACATACACACACACACACACACACACACACACACACACACAGAGTGGGTGTATATTTTAGAACACACACAAGCTCTCTCTCATTAGCCAAGGCTAATGTTGTGGTAAGCTTTTGATCTAACAATACTACTACCACACACACACACACATACATTCTCACCGACACTTATGCTTGGATGATGACCTTATAAGAGGCTCAGCCCATGACTAACTCTAACCACCTGAGGCTGCAAAATGAAAACACACACACACACACACACACACACACACACAATGCCAATGGTATGCCAGCAATGTATCTAAATTGCAGGAGTCTTGCAGAGGAAGGTTGTGAATCTTTATAAAATAGTGAATGAGTCCTGGTATAAAAGGCTTAAATGCAGTTCAGTATAATAAGTAATAGCAAGTTATTTTGAAGGTGTGATGGGATTACACCCAGGTCACAACCAGCTCATAGAAATGTACAAATGCTCCCAAGGCTCCTAATTCCTATCGACTCTCTTGTTTGTGTACTCTCTTTGTGCATAGTCCAGAATTAGCTAAACCCTTGTTACAATCCAGAAATGTTCTAGCTAATAGATGAAGGTCTGCTCCTGACCTAATATCTGCTTTGTATGTGAAACCAGCTCCATATTTAGGCTGTGTTAATGTTGATGTTAATCAGACCTTTTTAATCCTAAAAGTTAAGTTGAAGCTTTCTGGTAGAGCTAGCCACAGCTAACACGCTATACTTTTTTCCTCCACAATGTCAGTGTCTGCTGAAAATACACTACAGACTAAAAGTCAAAATGTCCACATACTCCTTTAATGCTATGTTAGGTTTACACTACACATGTCAATACTGCTGGGTTTAAACATAAACAAAACAGGATAGAAGGGATCTGATAATTATTAGTGGCAATCAGTTACAATCATATTACATATGTCAAAATAACATGGTCACATGACACAAGTCACAAGATTTGAAAAAGCATCCATGGACCATGGTACTACTACAGCCATAAAACACACACACATTAACCAGCACCAGTGTTAGGATGACAGGCCTTTAGGTTGTATAAGCAGCTAAATCTGCGACTAATTCTAGCCGCCTGATACTGCACAGGGCCACGCAAACACACACACACACACACACACACACACAAAACTACATGTTGACCTGGTATTTGAGACGTGGCTAAGTCCTTGATTTTCCACAAAATGTCCAGATCATTTGTTGAGATCCTGTGAAAGACCTTCTGATGAATCTTTTGAGTTGAAAGGGGACAATTTCATTACTTGTGTGGGGAAGCAACATTGCTGCAATAGTTCATGTCGTTAAAACGGGACTTACTCTCTTGCTAAATCTGTACACTTACATTACAGTGTTTTACAGATTGCTTCAAATCATTTTTCACACCAGAGTTTCAAAGTGCAAAACTTTTATTCAGGGGTGTAAAAAGTACCCAGCAATTATACTTAAGTTAAAGTATGAGTACTGGTTCAAAATCTTACTCAATTACAAGTCAAAGTATCTAGCTAAAAATACACTTGAGTAAAAGTCAACAAGTTTATACTTTTAAATGTACTCAAGTATTAAAAAGTAAAAAGTAAACTTTTTTATTATTGCAATGGATAGCCAATCTCAAATTAAAGAACAGAGGACACTTTTTTGCATTAAAATTACTTTAATGCACTTCTCCATCGAAAGCCAATTGTGACATCACAAAAGCCAATCGTAACACCACGAAAGCCAATTGTGACATCACAAAGGCCAATTGCGACATAACAAAAAACAATTGTAACACTCTGAAAGCCAATTGTGACATCACTAAAGCCAATTGTGACATCACAAAAGCCAATCGTAACACTCTGAAAGCCAATTGTGACATAACAAAAAACAATTGTAACACTCCGAAAGCCAATTGTGACATCACTAAAGCCAAATGTAACATCACAAAAGCCAATTGTGACATCACAAAAGCCAATCGTAACACTCTGAAAGCCAATTGTGACATCACAAAGGTCAATTGTAACATCACAAAAGCCAATCGTAACACTCCGAAAGCCAATTGTGACAACACTAAAACCAATTGTGACATCAAATAGCCAATCGTAACACTACAGACAATTGTGATGTCACAAACCCCAAATGTGACATCAGTAATCTAACATGGACAGCATTCACATCATAGTGTCCAGTTCTAAAGTTGGCCAAACTACAGCCTTGGAAAAAATGAAGGGATAGTTCTGCTTTTTATACTTGGGTTCAATATCGCCTATCCTAAAGTTCTTGTCAAAGAGTTGAAAAATATTTTTAAATATGGTTACTGAAAATGTCCACTGGAAGCTTGTTTCGTCCTCATCACTCCTTCACCTTCTGTAGCTTCTCTGACTGTCATATTCTGACAGCAGGTGTCTATAATCAAAGATCCTTGCTTTCTGGTCTTGCACAAGGACCAATCAGCATGGGCATGGGCAGGTTAATTTTCCATTGATAGGGATCTGATTGGCTGTTTTAAATAATGTACGGCCACAGGGTTATTAGTTTTATTTATTTATTTCTTTGCTGCATTATCTTCAGTACCCTCCATCATCTTATTCTTAGCTAGATTCTATTTCCTGCTGCTTCAACAACACAATTTCCCCACGGGGATCATTAAGGTTTCATCTAAACTACTTTTTAAAAAATCAACAAAATCATATTATTGGTTGATAAAGTTCTTACATAAAGTCATATTGCTTTATTCTAGCTGGTTTGACACTGGCCTGTTTTCTTTCTACTACAGCTCCTCTATAAATACAGTATATTCAATGATGTAGTGCAAATTAAAAAGTGGGTAAACTATGCAGCCAGTGATCATCATAAGGCAAACATCTACCAATATAAACCAAATACAATTGTATTTGTATTTTTTCAGAAAAGCATTAATATGTTCTTTTTTTCTTTTAAAGGCCTTATGCTCATATAACTTCCATCAGTTTGATACCACTTACCATGATGTATATTATACATTTACAGCATTAAGGTTTGTGTCAACCTTAAACAAATAAAATGGTGCGTAAACGTCAATATATTCTACGTTTCAATGTGGTACTTTGTGCGGCTCAGAAAATGTTGCAATGCATGTTTTATTTTGAAAATGCCGACCGGAAGTTACAATGGATTTTTCCACAAATATATTCAGTCTGTACATTCTAAACCTCGTTGCAACGTATATTCGTAATGTCGGGCTTTATTTTGAAAGGTGTCGCCGGAAGTGTCTTATATTATTCCAGTGATTTGATAGCGGTGTACTTGAAGGGGAGCCGGATCGGGTGATGATGGCGTTACCGTGGCTGCTGCTGCTGGAGTTGGCTCTATACTGTAGTTGTTTCATCTGTGGGATCGTTACCGCCGCCTCTCTCACCATAACCCAGGTGATTTTATTCACAAACTAAATTTAGCATGTTTCTATTTCCCTTCTTCTTCTTCTTCTTCCGGGTAGATTTTTTTCTAGAGTTTTTCTATGTGTGTGTGTGCGTGTGTGTGCAACAAAGTTAGTTCCCCAACGGAAAATCACTAAACTATCCCTATAGTTACTTTAAGTGTGTGTGGTACAGTATAGTGTGTCTATAGTGACCTTATCGTACTTAATTGTATATTTCACTTCCTATGGTATCACTATAATATTCCTGCGTGGGACCTATCTATATTTGTACTGTCCATCTAAAATGTAGGATTACCAGCACTTTTTTTTTGGTAAACAAGCATCATATCTTTTAAAGCTTGGTTGCGTCTTCGGTCATCCACAATAAACGAGCGTATAAACAGTCAAATGCATCACATTTGTAGGGATTTCAACCTATGATTCATTAACTGCAAAAAGCAGAACCGAGGTGCGAAGGGAAAGACGCGCTTTCACCTTCCGCTCATTTCCTGAAATAAAAAGGTCCCCTTAGTGTCACTAGGCCCATGACACTTCTCACATGCTTTATCTGTTTGGTTTGGGCTAGAAAGGGCGTAGAGGCTGTCATTTCCTATTGTGAAATCATAGAATATTAAAAATACCATAAAGTACGATACGGTCGCGATAAACTCACTCTTGAGTGCCACAGACACACTATAATACACTTGAAGAGTATTACAGGAATATTATAGTAGATTTTCTTTAAGGGTCATATGACTGCCTGCCTGCCCAGTGGCGCAGCGGGATCGCCAACTACAAACTCCAGTTCGCTTACAAATTGTACACTACGAGCTGTGAAAAGTGCCATACTTTTAAAAATAACGTTTTTACGTCTGAATCCTTTCTCCGAAACAGTCCGACAGAAAATTTGAGCGTGTGGAAATGCGCACGTGTGTGTGTGTGTGTGAGTTTTAACAGACTTATGTGTCCAGATACTGTTCTTATCATGTGACCAGAGGTGCGCGTGTCCAATTATTCCCCTACTTCTTTATTGAAGTCAGATGAGCTGTGTGTGTGTGTGTGTGTGTGTGTGTGTGAGTGTGAGAGAGAGAGCGAGAGAGAGAAAGAGTGTGTGTGTGTGTGTGTGTGTGTGTGTTTTCTCTGTATTTCCACAGTTGTATTATTTTTCCATTTACAATAAAGTAACAAAGAAGTTAAAATACCAAAAAATAACCCACCCATCCTCTCTCTCTCTCTCTCTCTCTCTCTCTCTCTCTCTCTCTCTCTCTCTCTCTCTCTCTCTCTCTCTCTCTCTCTTTCTCTTTCCCTTCCCCTCTTAGCTGATTTATTTATGCTATAATCAATTCAATTAAGGTCATCTTACAATTTCTGAATTCATGAACCAAAACACCCTCTCTCTCCCTCTCTCTCTCTCTCAGGGTAAACTTGGAGGTCTGTGTATGCTATACGGGGCGGTTAAATACAATTCAACAGCAGGTGTCATTGAAGCAAAGTCATCCAGTGCACTATCTCTGTGTTACTTTGTGTCGGCTATATCAGTCTTAGTGGCAGTAGTGTGTTTCTCATTCTCCCTGTACTGGTTATACACTTGCTGCATCGAAGGAGAGATCCGAAGGTAAGACGTTGTCAAGGTTGTGTGTGTGTATGTGTGTGTGGTCTTCATCAGGGGTGGAAAGAGTACCAAAATATCCTACTCAAGTAGAGATACTTAAATTGTACTTAAAGTAAAAAGTAACTAATTGAAAATGTACTCAAGAGTAAAAGTTACTTTGACAAAACAGACATTGTTACATTAACTGTCCTATGCAATGTGAAAAAGAGGACAGAGTTCAAAGTTGATTTGTTAAAAAATTTGTCAATTTGTATTCTGTAATGCAGTCCAAAGTAAAAGTACAATTACTGACTTCCATAACCCCCCAAAAATCTACTTGATTACAGGAAGTTGAGACATTACCAACTACTCCAACTTAGTCAACTACTCCTTTAACTGTGTGTGTCTTGTGTGTGCACCAGACCACACAGGATTCCTCTTCAGGTCTCCATTTTCATCCCTCTCTCATCCCACATTTCCTCTCTCTCTCTTTTTTACCCTCTGCACCAGACAGGTTGTCAGATCCCAGAGCTGCTCACTGAGTCTCATTTCCTTGATAGCACTGCCCAACAGACCCAACAGAACAGTTTAGAGCTACCAAAGCTAACGCAGACTATCGCTTGTTCATGTCCATGGCTACCAGCTTTGGGAATCCCTGTTGATACCAAAGTTGTTCTCACTACATTTAGCTTTGTGGTCGTCCTATTCTTGAACTTTGTCCATTTCTCAGTGATTGGCCAGTTGTGTGAGAGCCCAATTCATACATCTTGCAAATAACTTTAATGTTCAGGTTTCGACCGATTTGGGTTCTTGAGAGCCGACACCAACATATCTGGATTGTAGCTACCAATAGCTCATGTTTTGTGCTGTATATTTGAATTTGACCAAACAAATCCACAAAAAATATCCTGGAATTAAATGGATTCAGTGAATTCACCCAGAATTCGTATTCTTATCAGAGTGGAAAACATTTAGATCATGGGAAACTACAAGTCTCCATTGAAACCCGTACTAATAAAGTTATTGTATGGATGGATGGATGGATTAGCAGCTCCTTGAGGCAAGGGGGGCAGGTCTCACTGCAGGTTTTACAGACTGACACCCCTGCAGCTGCTGAGTGAAATCACATCCTCTCCTCCATCTGATCTGAATTGGGCAACAAAGACAAATGTCACCCCCAAAACAGTATGAACAACAAAGAAGTTGAACCAAGCGAATTTTACTTCTACTGGTATTGGTTCAATCCACAGAACATTTGAGAGAAAAAACATGGATGGTTACCATTTAAGAATCTTGGATAAGACTCTACTCTAAATAATGTACTTCTTACGTTACATACTTGGACATTATTTCCTCTTTACCTCTCTTTGTATTTTTCCCTCTTTCCAATCCCTCTCTCTTTACGACCGCAGGGAGCGTATGTGGATGAGCCTGACGCTGGGCGTGTGTGGAGTCTTCCTGTTCTTCCTGCTCGTCACCGGGTGTATGCTGAAGATCGGACGTGACACGCTCTGCACCTCCGTCACAAGCATTCCCAACATCACCAGGTGACATAGACGCACGTGGACACGGATCCACACACACACACACACACAAATTCATTCATTCAAAGACACACACCCACAAATGCATTTGCCGGCGCATGCTCCTTTTCTTCCTCTTTGCCTCTCTGTTTATCAAATGCTCGTAGTATTAAAAAATAAAAGCCCCCCCCCCACACACACAAACACAATATTTCCACTATTGGTTCCTTGTGAGGATTACAGAAATATTTTGTCTCGGTTAAAATGTTCATAGTAATGTTCTGAACGGGTTAAACGTGAAAAACATGAAAAAGAAGAACTAATGGAAGAAATGCGTAATGTTCTGCATTAATCAGCTCAGAACTGAGCTAGGTTACTGCTGTGTCCAGGGACTCAGTGACCCTGAGAATTAATTCTCTCTGGGTCTGCACAGTTTATAAGCATAATGATTGCGAATGCATTACATTGTGGAGAATGAAGGCAGGGCAAGGGAGAGTAGCTCAAGAGCCACCGCCATGGCTCTAGGCAGGGGTAACTAAACAACTGCCCCCCCCTTGGCTGACTCACAGTGGTAGAAGGGCAGGACAGAGTCAAGGCAACAGACAGAAAGAGGCTTTCCTTACTGGAACACAAAGCGCTCATCGAGGTTGGTGTCCCAATGCTCCTCTCAGTGAACTTTGACATGCAAGTGTAAATAAAAGCAGGAAACAGGTTTCTGGGCCTTCAGAATAATGGCTTTCTTTCAGTTACACATTATGAATCACTTTTGTTCTCAGTTATATCCCTGTTCCTCTAAAGATATCAATCTTTTTCTTTCCTCCAACCGGTTCCTTCCCCTACTGGAAACACTTCTTTGATTGCACATTCAAGATTTGTTGAAAGTTAATTTCTCTCCCTGTCTATCTCTGCAGATGTGACGAGGCCCAGTCTAGAAAGTGGGCCGGTTCATTTGATGGAACTCAGTTCTACAGCAGTCTACACAAAGCCGAGGTCAGTAGGCCACGTTCTCCACCATACTTCATATTTCAGGATCTATCTAGACACACATGGACCAGCCGGGTACAGCTAACCCACTGTCAGTGCAACCAGTCTCTCGTTGAGCCTGTTAGTGTGATCATTCTCACAATTTTACGGTATGCTCACAGGTGACGGATAAAGTTGACACGGTTAATCTCATGATGGTTGGGAGATATACACATTTTCTCTGGCTCAGTCCCACAGATTCACGTGAGCTGTAGAAACCCATTATAGACGCTCTTGTGGGTGGGGAACCTTCGTGACTACATTACTTGATTTACCTTTTTTTTAGATCCTGAAAAAGTCTTAAAATGCCTCAAATTATTTAAGGCCTTAAATGGTTTTGAATACAGTTAAATATATTTTGAGTTAAATTCTGTTTTAAAGGTTAAAATAGGTCTACAGTTGTTTTCATTTTCACAGTTTTTCAAATTTGAAATTGGTCTTTATATTTCATTCTAACTCTAAAAAGTTCTTGAAAGTTTTAAATCTAAGTTGATGAAACTTGAAGGTGTGTGTGTGTGTACATAACCAGCTGATCACACAAGCAGGTATACAGATAAAAGAACATATACAGAATGTGTTTCATGTGTATTCAGTTAACCTCTCTCTCTGTCTTCCTCTCAGACGGCGGTGTGGGTGAACTTTTTCTTCTGGCTGATCATCGGGGTGCTGGTGATCATTCAGAGGGGCCAGAGTTCAGGGTGGAAGAGGGTCGCGGGAGGAGAGGGGAGCGGGGGAGTGTTTGGTGAGCCAGGGGAGGGGTCCAGAGAGACGGAGCCTTTCTTCAACCAACCTGCAACGCCGCAGTGAGGATGGGCGTCACAGAGAGAAACTTACAAAAACACACATATTAGCACACAAGGATGTATTTCAAGGTAAATGTGGGGAAAAGGGTAAATGAATAATGTAGATATCCCAGCGGGGTGGCACACTTTTCCCGAGGAGAATCTGGTAAATTAGAAGATTTCTGTTGATGTAGATGGTAGAAACTAATCAGTGTAACTTCAAAATAGTAAATAATAATTCACAAAGTTGTCAAAATTGGAATGAAAACAATCACAGTACACTAAAGAGCACTTATCCCGACGAGGATGGGATTCGAACCCACGCGTGCAGAGCACAATGGATTAGCAGTCCATCGCCTTAACCACTCGGCCACCTCGTCTGGTGCTAATGATGAAGTAAGCAGCAAAAAAAAAGCAAAAAACATTTTGTAACCCAAAGCTGTTACACATTCAGTGTGGCCGGAACAGATTAGCCACAGAATGAATTTATCCATCAATATTTTCATTTACCAATTTCCCACATTTAACATAACACACACACTTACCAAAGCCTTTTCACATGTTTGCCAGTCCTACTGACTACTGGATCACAATCTGGGTTTGTTAAATTTGTTTGTTGTTTATTGTCTATGTTTTTTTAAATGTTTATTTTGTGTACAAAATCAAGACTTGTGAGAAAAGTGTATTGCAGGCATTCATTTTGTATTTCACCAGTGTCGTGCAGAAACCAACTCAGATCTTGCCTTTTGTACTGTGATTGGCAGCTGACATTGTTTCCACGTCAAGCTAATTTTCATTCACTTGCATCAATCCTTAACCATGCTTTGTAAAATTTTAAAAAGTTACATGGAACTCCATAGGAAAAAAACAACTTTTCTTTTCCACTTTTTTTGTTTTTTGATGGGACACAATTTCTACTGTACACCACTCGTTTTCATATATATATATATATGTCTTTGTTTTTATTTATAATGAATTGTTTCTGCTGTAAGTGAAAATTTACCCTGACACAGTTCACATGTTAGTCATATGATCATGGACAGTTCAGTCTAGATTTGTCAACAAAATCATTTTATAATTTCTCTCACAGCTTGAAACAAGATAGTCTAGATCATAGCATGTTAGTTACATTTAAGAGATATTCAGCATTGAATCACGTCTTTTGGGCTGTAAGCATATTTCATTCATTATTGATAATTATAGCCAGCTATTGTAAGTTACATGCTATTTGATAGAAGTCCTCTTTTATACCCAGAGTGGGCAAATGGCCTGGAAATGCTACAAACATTTATTATATCTCTAATATAATAAATCCTCATGGAAAGCAAAGGTGCCAGTCTCTGAACACCATCGCCCTGCAAACAGCCCTTCTCACTATCTGTTCATTCAATAGTATCCCTCTGTACACTTCTTTTTTTTATTTGAATGCAGTGTTTCTGTTCATATCTGGTTTTGTTAATGGAATTTTTGCAATAAAGATTGTTAAGAGGTCCATAGGATCCTAGGAGTGATGGCGACTTTTTTTCCACAGAGCTGATTGGTGAGGAGGCAGGTTTTTAATCTTGGTCCGGAGCAGGTTAGCCGTGCAACCTCAGTTACCATGGTGATCTACCTGTGATAAAGTGAGCCACCTTTGCAATAATGATGCTCATGTGTCACATCGTGTGTTCAGCAACTGACTGTTTTTGGTAATTGTGTATGCATGTCAGTTGTCGTGGCCGAGTGGTTAAGGCGATGGACTAGAAATCCATTGGGATCTTCCCGCGCAGGTTCGAATCCTGCCGACAACGAAGCTTTTTCCTCCGCGCATAACATCGGTGGTGGTATCATGGCCAGCTTAATGGTCTGGTGTTTTGATAAGACAGATACGATATAAACGTCATTACCTCATTTGAAGTGACTTTCAGAGCTGACAAGCAGTCACAATAGCAGTAATGTCCCGCAACAGGCAACATGGGTTCTATGTGTACAAATTCGTTATTTATACAAAATAGGTGCCAAACTTTTTGGAATTGCTCCAGTAGATTGCCTCAGCCGGCAGTCGCGAAACGGGCTGCAATGGCTGCAACATAATCCTTTGGGGCAAGTGCGCCGATTAAAGTACGTCCACTAAAAGTGCTTGTTTTTGCCACTGACAGGGTCAGATTGTTATTGGAAGTGTCTGGCAACATTACAGAAAGGATCCTACGGAGATAGACCTTTGTTTAACCAGAAACAGAAGGAGAAGGAGAAGTCTCACTCTGAAATCTGAAAGATGAGGTGAGTTGTTGCATGAAGAGGTTAAACAAAGGTCTATCTCTGTAGGATCCTTTCTGTAATGTTGTCAGACACTTCCAATAACAATCTGAGCCTGTCAGTGGCAACAACAAGCACTTTTAGTGGACGTACTTTGATCAGCCCACTTGCCCCTGCGGATTACGTTGCAGCCATAGCAGCCGGTTTCAACTGCCGACTGAGGCGATCTACCGGAGCAATTCCAAAAAGTTTGGTACCTATTTTGCGGTATAAATAACAAATTTGTACACATAGAGCCCATGTTTAAAAATACCGGAATTCCCCTTTAAGAATAAGAATTAGGCAAATGACTTACTAGTTTTTAGTTTATTAGTTATTAGTGTGTCGGTTTCAGTTTGAGAAGAATGTGAAGTGTACTTTTTTAATTGTTGTTATATATGTGAATATGTTTGTGAAAAATGTGTTCAGTGTTCAGTGTTCAAAAATGTGTTCAAATTGGATACATACACACTTGGTAACGTATTTGCATGCGGTGTATTGGGTATAAGCAAGATGGCTTGTTACAGAAATCAGACACTCTTGCGCTAAGCACATAACTGAGCACAGCAAGTGCACAAGCATCTACGTGGACAAGGTGTGGACAAATGGGCAGCAAGATGCCATATTAACACATCTCTGACTGTGGTGGCCGGCATACTTGAGTCAGCCTTTGAACAATGCAATACACAACTAAGTAGGGTGACCAGAGCATACTGTCTATTTTTGGAAGCCATGTTTATATTTGCTTGCATATTTGCTTGGCTGTTGCGGGACATTACTGCTATTGTGACTTCTTGTCAGCTCTGAAAGTCACTCCACCATGGTCCTGCAAAGGTGTGTCAATATATTTTGTCAAGCCCAACACACAACAAACAGCACAAGCTTTGTGAAAGTAATGCTGAAATGGTCTTCCAGAAACAATAAAAAAAATCTGAGAAGCATAAGTTTACCTGTCAATTTGTTATTTCTATGAAAACAAGTAAATACGTTTTGTGAAGAAAGGTTAAAAGTGAGTGAAAAGACTATTGTGTTGACAGTTTTATTGGTATAGGAGTGTGTATGGAGTCCCTCCCTTTCTCTCTCTCTTTCCCCCCTTCCCCCCCCCCTCTTGGTAGGACTTGGTAGGTAAAATCGTTAGGATTTGTTAGGAATGGTTGGAAAATCGTTAGGATTTGTTAGGACTTGGTTGGAAAATCGTTAGGATTTGTTAGGACTTGGTAGGAAAATCATTAGGAATTGTTAGGACTTGCGTTCCATTGTTAGGATTTGTTAAGAATTGGTTAGCACTTATTAGGACTAGTTAGGATTTGAGTTAGCAGGCCGATCGCTGAAGGGTAATGAAATAAGCAGCAAAAAAAAATTTGTAGCCCAAAGCTGTTACACCCAAAGCTGTTACACATTCAGAGTGTGGCCGGAACAGATTAGCCACATTAATTTATCCATCGATAATTTAATTTACCAATTTCCCACATTTAACATAACACACAAACACACACACACACACACACACACACACACACACACACTTACCAAAGCCTTTTCACATGTTTGCCAGTTCTACTGACTACTGGATCACAATCTGGGTTTGTTGTTTATTGTCTATGTTTTTTTAAATTTTTATTTTGTGTACAAAATCAAGACTTGTGAGAAAAGTGTATTGCAGGCATTCATTTTGTATTTCACCAGTGTCCTGCAGAAACCAACTCAGATCTTGCCTTTTGTACTGTGATTGACAGCTGACATTGTTTCCACATCAAGCTAATTTTCATTCACTTGCATCAATCCTTAACCATGCTTTGTACAATTTAAAAAAATTACATGGAACTCCATAGGAAAAAAACGACTTTTCTTTTCCACTTTTTTTGTTTTTTGGTGGGACACAATTTCTACTGTACACCACTCGTTTTCATATATATAGCCAGCTATTGTAAGTTACATTCTATTTGATAGAAGTCCTCTTTTATAGCCCGAAGGGGCAAATGGCCGCTACAAGCATTTATTATATCTCTAATATAATAAATCCTCATGGAAAGCAAAGGTGCCAGTCTCTGAACACCATCGCCCCGCAAACAGCCCTTCTTACTATCTGTTCATTCAATAGTATCCCTCTGTACACTTCTTTTTTTATTTGAATGCAATGTTTCTGTTCATATCTGGTTTTGTTAATGGAATTTTTGCAATAAAGATTGTTAAGAAGTCCACAGGATCCTAGGAGTGATGGCGACTTTTTTCCACATTGCTGATTGGTGAGGAGGCAGGTTTTTAATCTTGGTCCAGAGCAGGTTAGCTGTGCAGCCTCAGTTACCATGGTGATCTACCTGTGATAAAGTGAGCCACCTTTGCGATAATGATGTTCATGTGTCACGTCGTGTGTTGAGCAACTGACTGTTTTTGGTAATCGTATATGTATGTCAGTTGTCGTGGCCGAGTGGTTAAGGCGATGGACTAGAAATCCATTGGGATCTTCCCGCGCAGGTTCGAATCCTGCCGACAACGAAGCTTTTCCTCCGCGCATAACATCGGTGGTGGTATGATGGCCAGCTTAATGGTCTGGTGTTTTGATAAAACAGATACGATATAAACGTCATTACCTCAGTTGAATTAGAGGAGCTGGTGTTGTCGGCCAATCAGCGTTCAATATTCTGACTGTTCTGCCTGGCAGGATTCTGGGGCGGTCACATTATTCACCAGAGTTTGCTTTGCCACTTATTCACTTCCATTGAAAACCATGCAAACCATACTGTAATCCTGTAATTCATTTGCAGATTTCCTACATTGCACTGTCATTCTGGCGATGGTGGTATAGTGGTGAGCATAGCTGCCTTCCAAGCAGTTGACCCGGGTTCGATTCCCGGCCATCGCAGTGTCTTTTTCACTGTATATACTGGTTAATACAGGAGTATGCAGAATCATTTTAATTTTTCATGTTCTGCAAGGAATATAGGTTTACCTCTGAGTAAGAAGCATTAAACCTCCAATACAAAAGACGTCGACATCACATGACAACATCATATAAATATAATACCTATATTCCCAAGGAATGTGTGTGTGTACAACACACACTTTAGCACAATCGGTTGAAAAATAAAGTACTGTTAGGAATTTTTCCAGATGAGACAGCAAATAAGTCTCACAGGCAAACCCAAGTGAAGATACTTTGACTGTGTGGCCTCGTTTGTGCCACGTCACTTCAGGATAGACACTTTTAACAGATCACCAGCCTGCAAGCAATCAGATCCACAGTATTACCTTGTCCTCCAGCAGTGCTGCTGAGTCTTCAACACAAAACCTGATGGAGATGCCGGGGATTGAACCCGGGGCCTCATACATGCAAAGCATGCGCTCTACCACTGAGCTACATCCCCTTGATTCATAGCATTTTTGCGAGACCAAATGTTAGCTATAGATTTTACGACATGTTTCATATTTTGTAGCTTCCATCAGGGTTAACCTTTGTATGAAACAGAACATGTTTTCAGGAGCAAATTTGGAGAGAGTGTTTTTTTCCTCGTGGAAGCGGGGGAAAAGGGTGGAGGTGTGGAGGGTGAGCGCGTGCACAGCAGCGTGCTTGGGGAGCTCGGAGTTTCCTTTTGTTCTGGCGTGTAGGCTATAGCATACATGGGTTTGTATTTGTATAAACGCCAGTTGCTACAACAATTCGTGGGGAAAAAAATACTTAAATCCTGGAATGATGACGATGAGCCTCCATTGATTAATTGATTGATTTAACACGTAATGAGAACTTATCTCTACAATTATTTGTAGAGATAAACACAGGGAAGGAGGGATGCAGGGATTCCCCAACCAGATTCTCTCCAATTACCTCCCAGGAGCGAGGTCAGGTAGGGTAATACAAAATGATTGGTCCACTGTGTGTTGTCCATTAGGCCTTTCATATATTTGGACTTGCAATTGCGTCCTCAAAATGTTGTCATGCTGCTACGTGGTAGCAGATTTTATGCTGATAGTGGCTGAGTAGGGCAGTATGACTGGGCCATAACTAGGCCATATCACACGATGGCTGAAGACTATTCTGCACGACAACACGAAATATCATAAAACGTTGAATGACAGCAGGTCTATTAATACATAAAATGTGTTGCCATCGTGTTAGGACTGGTAGTTCCACCAGACTATGTGTTTTGGTAAAAGGTGGAGTGGGGTATCACTTTATCTCATGGCATCAACCAGTTGGGTGTGTGTAGTAAGGCTAGAGTACACATGTTTCTTTTAAAACCAATAAACAGTTTAAATGGAGTGTATTGGAGAAGGTGGATTCCTGCCGCTAATTTGTTGGGCCTTTGTATGTTTGGAGCACCACCGCCCTCTGTTGGCGAACAACAGATATTGCACCTTAGCACATGGGCGCACGATGACTTCACAACTAATTCCTCCTTGGTGTATGTAGGGCAACTGTAGTGTCACGAGCAAGTAAAAAGTGCGACTTTTACGAATCCTGCATGTTAATTAAGATTTTGAAAAGTTAAGAGTGAGTTCCCTCCGTATTTTGAACAGCGACACAATGGCTTCTTACTCTCAATATTTTGGAAGTCTCACAACCAAACTCAAGTGAAGACTCTTTGACTGTGTGGCCTCGTTTGTGCCACGTCACTTCAGACTAGATATTTTCAACAGATCAGCAGCCTGCAAGCAATCAGATCCACATTATTACCTTCTCCTCCAGCACTGCTGCTGAGTCTTCAACACAAAACTTGATGGAGATGCCGGGGATTGAACCCGGGGCCTCATACATGCAAAGCATGCGCTCTACCACTGAGCTACATCCCCTTGATGCACAGCACTTTGGGAGACAAGAGCTAACACAAAGCCAGCATATGAACCAATTAATGCATGTTAATTAAGATTTTGAAAAGTTAAGAGTGAGTTCCCTCTGTATTTTGAACACCTGATACATGATACCTGCTACCCAACACATGATACCTACTCATTCCCTACATTTTCTTAAAAATGTGCCTACTAGGACTACTAGGACTTCATGTTTTATCGAGCCTGGGTTTTGGCTCTCAGGGTTGAGCTATTTGACCCCGGGCTGCTAAACCTAAAGGACCTCTGAACTAATTAAGTAATCCTTTCTATTGATTAGGACATTAACGGGGTTTGCACATTTTGGGACAATCCAATTGGTTTCACTGTGCCAGACACCGATCAATCAATCCCAGTGGAGTTATTGGATTTCATTCTAATAGCAATTTGACATTGACCTTTGTCCAGAAATAAATTCAGAGCATTTCTAGATAGCACATACAAGTTTTACATCAGAAGAGTGACATTTGTATTCCCAGTGCCAAGACCTATGACTCCCACACATGGCGTTGATCCTTACACATTGTTAAAAGGCCACTGGGTGAATTACTAGCAGTTTACCTGGCAGATCAGAATAGATGGAATGAGTTTACTGTGGCGGTTACATCTGTGTATCTCTCTCTCTCTCTCTCTCTCTTTCTAATCTCTTTGGATTAACTGACTGTATCTGAGCCCTGAGACACTAGTCAACGTTCACCACATAGAGAAAGAAAGAAAGAAAGAGACAGGAGAAGAAAGGGAGACAAGACAGGACACGGATTTATTCTTTATTAACCTAGAAAGCTAGAAATAACCAAAAAAACAATATCTGTACATGCAGGAAATCTCTACAGGACAGCAAAGAAGAAAAAACACTCTGGAGCACATCGAGGACCATCCGCAAATCGAGTCTCCGAAGAGGATCACGAGGCTTGTGATAGATTTGACTCTTGAATTCATGGTAAGAGAAAGAGAGTGAATGTGTGTGTGAGTTGAGAGTGATAGGAGACCGAGTTAGTTAGAGTCAGGGCTGAAAAATAGTGAGAGAACAAGGCTGAAAGTGAGAGCAAGCAGCAGAGAGAGAGAGAGAGGAGCGGTGAACACTGTAGAACAGGCTAAGCTCTGATAAGCCTCTTAAGCCACTTCACACTGCACAGATCAAATGCTCCGTTTTAAACCTGCTTTATTGGCATGATAGCGCTAGTTTATTGCCAAAGCAGACGTCGAAGAACGACAGTAAAAGCAACACAAAGTGGATAGAAAGAGAACATCGCAATCAGGACAGCAGAGTCTCAAGTCGTATCCTCATGTCACCTTCTCCCCACTGAATCGGATCCCTCTCCTATACCCAGTCTGGGCGCTCTAAAAAAAACATCCCTCTCTACAGGGATCAATAAAGCCTCACATCCCTCTCTCTCTCTCGCTCTCTCTCTCTCCCCAGACCATGTCCAATGACCAGTGTGAGTCGGTGGCGGTGAGCGTGGAGTCTCTCCTGAACGACGCCAAGAGGATGCAAATGCAGTGCCGCGGCCACAGCGAGCAGCTCGCCCTGGCCGCCGCGCAGCTGAGGGTGGAGTCGGCGGCCTTGAGGGGGCAGTGCGAGGACGCCCAGCTCGACATGGCCCGAATCCGCCGGCAGCTGGACGAGCTGATGGATACCAAAGCCGCGTTCGAAGCGCGGGAGAGACAGGCGCGCAAACTCAGCAAGCAACTGTGAGGATGAGAGGAAGAGGGGGGAGCGAAGAGCAAGAGGGGGGGGGGGCGGTCGTGGCTCCTAGGTGCCTCTTTGAATCCACTCATTTTTGCACCCAACAGGAAGAAGGAAGTGGGGGTGAAGGGGATGGAGGTGATGGGGATGGAGGTGATGGGAAGGGTGAGGGAAAATTGAATGGGGTACAGGGTGGAAGGAGATGTCTGCCTCTCAAGAGGCAAACGAGACAAGAGTTCAAAGGAGACAGAGGAGGTGTAAGATAGAGTTGGGGGCCTGAATGTAGTTTAGGACAACACACCTGGTGTTTCTGTAAGGAGCGTGTTATTAGCAATAACGACACATGGTATTATGTTGAAATGAAACAGAAGATATGTGTTGTGCACATCTGAATGCATGCTCCTCTTTCTCACTTATAATGTTAAATAAACACTTTCCAAATACATCCTGTCTCCTTATGTCTCTTGCTCATCATATCAATTAACACCTTGTTTGCTTGGTTGGTTGGATTTCACTACAGGGCAGGTCTCACTCAACATATCTATGTCATTTGCGTATAAAAAGTATTCACACCCTTGACTTTTTGCACAATTTCTTAAGCTACAAAATTAGTTAAAAAAAAACCTTTATTTGGGATCTCTGGTCTGAATACCGCACAAAGTACTGTTTTCTATCGAAAAGTGAAAATTCACAACATTTATGTTAAAGTAGAAAATTACAATCACAGAAATCAGAAAAAATAACAAAACAATCACAAAAAAAAAATACCAATACCAATATTGCCTTTCTTTAATACATCTTAATGGGTTTTTTGGGTGTAGGTTATTTTCTGCTTGAGATTGCTGGAGCTCAGTGTGGAATACCAGTGTCACTTATGGAGGACATTTGATTCATCCCTCCATCACTATATATACAATTACAGAGTATTGAATTAAGACTTTGTGAATAACAGGCAAGTGACATTTGTGTAATATACAGGTTTCTGAATAATATGGCGTAACTGACACTGGCTTCAAGTTCTTAGTTTGAGCAATTAACTTCCTCTTTGTACTCTGTTATGGTTCTTTTAAAGCCCACAAATATCTCTCCAGCAGAGAGGTAGTCGTTTATTGATCACCACCTCCAGCAATAATATTGTAGAAATGCTCAGACTACAGGAGCTGTATCAAAGAAGGAAAAGTGGTACCTTACTCAGATGCTATCCAATGAACACTTCCAAAGCATCAAAAATGTCTCACTTCAATTTCTTTCCTCTGTATTTATAAGTTATTTTGTAATTACAGCAACTGCAGGACAGCACACAACTCCTGGCTGGATTTCTTTTGTGGTTGACATTGCAATGTTTGGTATGCTGTAAAACATTAACTCAAATGCATCACTCACTGAGTGCATGTGTGTTTATTTGGAAAAGGCTGAGCCGGAGAAACCAAAAGTCTACAGAAAACTTCAATCATCTTGACGTCTTGACGGTTTCAAACGAGGTTAAACGCGTGAACACTTCCAAGTCGTTTCTTTAAACTAGCAGGTATTCCGACGGTTATTCCCATAGGATATGAATGCAGCATAAGGCCCCAGCCCTGTTCCCATGGAAACGAGAACGTGCGCAGGCGCGCTAGCTTCTAAAATGGCTGCTCCCCAGGCTCCCTAAGCGTAGACGTCAGAAAACTCCGTGCCGATCTGTTAAAATAAACTCTACTACCAGATAAACTAGATAAAATAGTTAATTCGGCTGTTTTGACGCTTTATCACATCCTGCAGCCGCTTCTAGAAGAGTGAGGGAGAGAGAATAATGTAAAAGTATTTGGCGGTGAGTGCTGTAAACTGTCACCCACCTCTTCCGACAACAATACCGACATAAACAATAGTATAAGTATAGAGCTAGGCCTCGGCCAGTGTATGGACACTCTTTCTGCTCTCGTTTCTAGCTGTCAGAAAGTATCAGGGGCTTTTTGAAACGGCCTGTTTTCTGGGAGAGTTGTCAATGGGGCTAAGCAGGGAAATATCAACTGTCCTTTGTGGAAGATACGCTGCGCTGGGTGTGGTGACGTTGTTTTTCTGGTGCAGCCCAGAGCCACTCAGAGCCACACTGTTGGATAGTTTGACTGACCGGAACTGGCACAGCGGGCATTTCTCTGTAAAGCAACACTCTTGAACTGTCATGCTCGGGAAAGGTAATGGGATTCATTGGCCTTCACATCCTGCCACACCGTTATGTAAGTTGAAAGAGATATTAGGGTTATGATTTTAAGATCATGCTTCATTCTGCCAGAGTACTTACCTTACTTAAACCAGTTACTTTAGTCTGCATGTGCAAAACCCTGTCTTTTGTTATTTTGTGTGTTGAGGTTGTGCACCCCTTTGCACGTTTTATTATGCTATTAAATAATTGTAAAATACAAATATACAGGGTATTTTATTTTCTCAAATTATTCTATCAAAATGAATAGCAAATCTTAGAGAAGTATGTGAAGAGATAACATTAAATTAAAAGAAATTTTGTTTGCAAAAGTATACCTTTCATTTCAGCTAAATTGCATCAATGGCAAATAATTGTACATTTGATATCATGTCAATCAAAATATTGATAATGGAATTCCATGGAATTGATAATGGAACTCCAATTCAGAAAACATGGCTAGAGAGGAATGTGTGCTTCACTCAAGGCTGGATTTGGCCTCTAGATATAAGTTCAAGTTATGAAATGTGATGTGAAATACAGACACACATATTGCTAAAATTTCTTTTCAAATTAATTTTCCTTTTATTGCCACACAACCAGGCCAAAAATGTGTGTATCACCAATGTTGCACAATCCAATTTTTTTTTACCATTACAGTATTTATTTAATATTTAATTTGTTTCCCATTATGTCCTTTTGACAGAAAAGTTGTTACTTAAGTTGCTACCACTTCTACTACCTCTACTAATATTATTACATTCCTCTGAACCAAGACAAATCAATAATGTAATGGTTTACTTTTCTGTCTGCAGTCATCAATCAATAATGTAATGGTTTACTTTTCTGTCTGCAGTCATCATTGCCTGAACTCACCTGGTGGTACACACTCTAAGAGGCTTGAGGTTCAAGATGGCTTCTTCACACAGCCAGCTGGTCGCCACGGCAACCCCTCCGCACATATTAGTTGAAGTGAAGGACGAACCTCTAGACCAGGAGAATATATGTAAGTGCCTCTCTTTATTTCTCCTCGTTCTTACTTTAATTTACAAATTCCCATGGTGATGAGCTGTAACCATGGTGATTATTAGACTTAATGCGTTTTACCGTTGATGCCCTCACATTTGAAGTAAAAGTACTTTACTGTACTGACATTGTTTTATGTTGATATTGGTGTCTTATCTCGGTTAGTAATGTTAGTTGTAGTTTGTCGTGTAAGTGGTAGAAATTTGATGTTTTTGTGGACGATAATCCAATAATAATCTTTTAACTTTGCAGATTCCACCAAAGATATTTCCATTATAGTGAAGGAGGAAGACGGAGACCACCAGGGCCTCTGTAAGTTAATAGATAGATACATAATATTGATTAGTTTTGCTCCCTCTATGGAATGCATGTAGACTTAAAACATATCCACTTAATAAAACGAGTCACTTATTTCTGCATGTTTTTTTTCTCCCTCCATTTGTGTCACTGTTCAAAGCCAACCACCAACTCTCTCCAGCCAACTCTCCAGACCCTGCAAGCGACGTTTCCCCTGATGCCGAAGAGGAACTGGAAGACCAGCATGATCTCTGTACGTTGTATTCTTTCTCCCCATTTCTTTCACTTCTCCTTACACATTACACCAAATGTTTACCTAAACAGTTACACAACTTGTTTGAGCTTTTAGAAAATGCAAACAGTGCAAATATATATTTTTTGTTATTGTAAAGAACAGTTACCAAAAGCCAAAGTGAGGGCAGGTGACCGCTGTACTCCATAGAAAGGATGGAGAGAAAATATTGCCAAAATGTGAGTCTGGATTGATCTGAATTTTTTTAGCACCTTACTCAATGTTATTTTTCCAGGCACACCGATGGACATTTCTATTGTGGTGAAGGAGGAACCCCAAGACCACGAGGAAATCTGTAAGTTACATTTCCTCTTCATGATCCTCATTTTTCAACTGTGTACAGAGTTGTACTCTGTACGATCCAGTTTCAAGTTATGAAGCCATTGTCTTTGACATTGAAATAATAATAATAATAATCAGTTTTGCTCCCTTTATACTCCAAACCACAGTTCTGTTGTTTTTCATTATTTGAACATGCTGAGGTTTATTTTCTACTTCTCCAACTAAAAATTAGTATAAACTTTTCTAATATAAAAATACCTCTCCTCCATGATATTTTATTGACGTGCTGATGCCAAGTATCAATCGTTACATTTATATATCATGGTTGTAACTGAAAGAACAGAATCATTTTCTATCAAATGACAATTTGGAAAAATAACTTTAATTTTCTTATTCGGAAGTATAATTGAATTGACATTTTTGCAAATAAGTCAAAATCTTCATTCAACCTTGGACTTCACTGGAGCACACTGTCAAATATGGATGTACCATTGTTCAGCCCTGAAATCTCCCGAATGAGTCTGGAAGTGTCATAAATGAAAGGAAAAAGTTTGTTACAGTCATCTTAAAATGATAAATAAGGACTAATGTCTGTCTTTATTATCCTTCCCTCCCGCCTTTCCTTTTCTCCATCCTGCAATTATTCTTCTATTGCCTTTACTCTTTTCTAACTTCTGTTCTACTGTCCATTCCACTTGGAAAAATTTATTTTAATTGGGTTTCTTTCTGTTTCTTTTGTCACTTACTGTATCACCTAATTTCTTTTGAGAAACACTGCGTGTCACTGGTTATTAGAGGCCTCTCTAATATTTCTCTCTCCCTCTCTCTCTCTCCCTCGCTACCCTCCCTAGGTCCTGTTCCTGACAGCACATCAGCAAAGAAACAGCGGCCTGCTCAGACAGTGGAGAAACCATACCAATGTGAGCAGTGTGGGAAGAGTTTCAGCCAAGCCCAGCACCTGACGACACACCAACACGTCCACACAGGGGAGAAACCCTTTCACTGTAACCAGTGCGGCAAGAGCTTCACCACAGAGTTCTACTTCAGAGCACACCGGCGAGTACATACCGGGGAGACACCCTTCCAGTGTGCCTTCTGTGGGAAGAGCTTCCCGACAGACGGTAGCCTCCGGGTGCATCAACGTGTCCACACAGGGGAGAAGCCGTTTCCTTGCAATGTGTGCTTCAAGAGCTTCACCACAGAGGGAAGCCTCAAAGTACACCAACGCATCCACACAGGAGAGAAACCCTACCACTGTAGCCACTGTGAGAAGAGCTTCAACCAGCTGTCTCACTTACAGCGACACCAGCTCTCCCACACAGGGGAGAAACCATACCAATGCAACCTGTGCGAGAAAAGCTTCCGGCAGTCGGAGCACTTGGTGCAGCACCAACAAACTCACTCCAAAGAGAAGCCTCACCAGTGCAGCCAGTGTGGGAAGTGTTTTCATAGAGCCGACTACCTTGCAAGACACCGGCGTGTCCACACGGGGGAGAGTCGCTATATTTGTGGGCAGTGTGGCCGAGGCTTCGGCCATTCGGGGGACTTTAAGAAACACCAGCGTGTCCACACAGGTGAGAAGCCATTTGACTGCGAACAGTGTGGAGAGAGCTTCTCCAGAAGACAGGATCTAAAAAGACACCACCGTGTACACACCGGTGAGAAACCATATAAGTGTGGTGAGTGCGGAGCTTGCTTCTCCACCTCAAGAAGCTTGACCAGACACAAGTACACCCACACAGCAGAGAGGCCCTACAACTGTGAGCAATGCGGGAAGGGATTTGTTGCAGCGGATCTTCTAAAGTCGCATCAGTGTGCTTACATAGGGGAGAAGCCATACCGATGTGAGCAGTGTGATAAACGCTTTGTAACATGTGAATATCTGGAAATACACAGGTGCAATGACACAGGAAAGAGGCCCTTCTCCTGTGACCAGTGTGAAAAGACATTTATGAAAGAGGGAAATCTCAGAGTACACCAGCGTGTCCATAGGGAGGAAAATTCTTTCTTCTGCGATCAGTGTGGAGAGTGTTTCAGCCAGTCAGGACAGTTAAAGTCACATCATTGTAGTCACACAGAGGGAGAGAAAGGTTTCCACTGTAACCAGTGTGGGAATAGTTTCACTCTGCTGGCAGAGTTGAAGTCCCATCAGTGTGCTCCCACAGCAGAGAAACCATACCGTTGTGATGAGTGTGGCAAAAGCTATACCCGGTCCACAGAGCTGAAGACGCACCGGCGGGTCCACACTGGGGAGAAACCGTATCGCTGTGAGTTCTGCTGGAAGAGCTTTGCCAAGAAGGGATGTCTCAGGATGCACCAGCGGATTCACACAGGGGAGAAACCGTACCACTGCGACCAGTGTGGGAGGCGCTTCAGCCAATCAGGGATGCTCAAGACTCACCGGCGTACACACACTGGAGAGAAACCATACCACTGTCCAGTGTGCCTGAAGAGTTTCAGCTGGTCAGGAGGCGTTAAGAGACACAAGTGTTCTGCTCAGAGTACAGATCAAGAACTCTAGACTGTTAAAACGTAAAGAAGTGGCGGAATGGTTGACAAGACGGTACAGTGGGGGAAAATGCAATTTGTACCAAAATTGTCATTTTTGTACACTATTAGTCAGAAGTAAATATGGTTAGCTTCTTCAATGCCAACTGCATTTTCCAGAATATTTCATGTTAAGTAACTACAAAGGTAAAACAATAGCTTTATTACATTACCAATTAAAACTGATTCTTAATCCCTGTTGGCTAGCATTAAAAATTTGATATAATCAGAAACAGAATCTCACAAATCAGAATCTCACCATCATATGAAATGCTGAGTGCTGTAGATGACAACAAAGCCTAGCTATGCCATGTGTGTCATAAATGTAAGAGCTGTTAAAAGAGCCAGTGCAGTTTTAAAGGTTAACCAGCATTGTGTGAACTGAACCTTTTTGCCAAGGCAACTGAGAGGGATAATGAGACTGAACGTCTTTCATGACAGTACTCTCACTTCAGCAGGCATCACAGTATTGTAACATTGTGTTTAACAATGTTGTATTTAGCCAATTGCAGTTGAGACAAAAATAGTTGCAATGATTTTACTGTCTAACTATCATGAAGATAGTTAAAAGTTTCCAGCATTGTTGGAGCCCCCAGTAACCCAGGTACTTCTGCTGCATTTTGAAATGTACATGTGGCATACACTAGGCAGTTCCTTCCATGCTTACACAATGAACAAAAATAACATGCACTGCATTTTATCTCCGTCCCGCCAAAATAAGACAGCAGAAAGAGGACCAAGACTGGATTATATGAGAACAATGTTATTCTATTCCATATAATTGATTTCAATTTCCTTTATTTTATTGCCTTCATCATGTCACATACAATGAAATACCATAAAATCAATCAAAGTTTAAACATGATCATGTTAGTGGGCTGGAATGGTGTAAAAACGTTGCTGTTAAAGTATGGAGACCCTGTTTGTGATGAAAAAACATTATTTATTAACATCTAATATACTAAAAAGTGTTTGAGCTGTAATGCTGTCTTGTCTCAGGCAATGCACTAGTTTCCAACTTTTTGTTGCAGAGGCACTCTGTGTTGAATCACCAAAAGGCACGCCAAATTACTGATTGCTAGAAAAACATCACTCAAAGCCTCGTCATGACCTACGATCATGCAGGATGAGTGGCAAACCCAATGAGCTGCTGGATGAAATTGAGCTTCAAAGAAATACATTTAAAGATTTGTGTCATATTGATGTTCTTAATATTTGATCAATATCTTTGGTTTGGTCATGTGCAGCAATAAAGGACTACGCAAAGTGATAAAGAAAGAGCAGGTCTCAGGCATCGCTCTGTGGATATTGATAGCATGCATGCTGGTCTGCCTTAGTTAATAGTTGAAGAGAGATTTAATGTTTTCATAAACATTTTCTATGTCCTGAAATATCAAATTTACTTCTATTAACATTAACACCACTAGAAATCTCCACTAGAAATGCAATTATAGGGAGCTTAATCCTTCTGAAAACCTATTTTGAGGGACATCTCTGTACAGAACAGTATTGCAAGGAATTTTCACCTTCACAGATCACACAAATGAGAATATTCACCAGAGATTGTTGTTTTGTTTTTAGATGATTTCCAATTTCAGGCTTTTTGGACACACTCACTTTCGAGTGGAGATTTCCATTTCCCTGCTTCACTGCCTATTTTCTGCCTTTTTGGTTTCTGCTCTGATTACACCCGTGTGTATTTTAAGAAGGCTTCAGGAGCATCTCACAACACAGCACTTGTTTTTGTCTAAATGTAAATGTATCTAAATACCATTCAGTTTACTGTTATAAGCAGTATTTCTTCTGTTAAATTAATATCTTTTGGTTAATATTTTTTTTTTAATCTCGTTTATCCTCATGTACTTTTTAAAAAATAAATGTATTATTGAAGACCACTTTGTGTTATTGTAGGATACTATAATGTAAACCTACTTTATATATTAATTTGTTTGTGCAGCCCTCTGGAAAAGAAAGCTGCACACACACAAATTGATAAATTAATGAACAGATAAATATATGGATCAATCTGTAACATACAGGAAGAGCATACAGGAAGAGTAGGAAGAGCATCAGTCACCTATCGTGAAGTTTACATGTAGACTACAATTGGATTATGTCTACTTGATCTGACAAATAGTTAATAGATGAACTAATTTGAAAAAACAGTGGATTAAAGAAAGGAAAAGCACAGTCCCTTAGAAGGATCCTTTTGATTGGGGTCAGTTCGGTAACAGTCTGGTTCAGGTGTTAAAATGAGGTTTAATTTACAATGCATTCAGCCAGGACAGTTCCAGTTTATGTTTTAAGTGATTTTCCACACAGCGCAGACGACCTGAAGCACCACAAGGAGCTGGTGCATAACCAACTCCTTTAAACAGACTGGAAATCATTCCATCAACGACACACAAGGGTCCACGTTGACATGCAGCAAATCACACAGTTACAGTAGATCCAGTAACAACAGGCCCTCAGAAATCCAGTGAATAGTCATCTATGTTTAATTTTAATCCCATAAGGGTTCAATATTAAACATAAAGGGAAAATACAGTAGATGAGGCGTGTGAAAGGAAGAAGCTTACAACATCCAACAGCAGCAGCTTTTTTTTTGCCGTCTGCTCCTTCCACTCCGGTGGTGACTTTACAGATGCCAATTAAAACAGACAGCACATCGAGGTGAGTGATGGTTGGGAACTTGACCAACTGAGGGGGAGGAGGGCGGGACTAACACCACACTTCCTGATTCAAGGCAAAACGTTCCAAATTGATTATTATATGGTATATTTTATATTACTATAAAGCCCATGGGGGTTTATCATTTCATGTGTGTGTGTGTAATCATGAGCAGTGATTGAATGCGCACACACACACACACACAGAATTGCTACCTCCCCATCTTATCCTGCACAAATGCTCTCTCTCTTTCACACACCACACCACACACAGAGACCGACGGAAAACAAAGCTTGTGTCATAAAAGATTAAAAATTGTATCGCCATAATAAATTGTTATATAAATACATGGTTGTCATATCAATACGAACGTATTTTAAATAGCCATAGAAAACAAACGATCTGTTTGCTGGGGTCAACAGTGAAACGACAACAACGGTCAGTAACACAACTCAGTTCTGTGTGTTACGTTTGGTTTTGGCTGCCACTGGTCTTCAGTGAATCCCCCCCCATCATCACCGCTCTGAGAGAGAAAACCAGAAGGGCATTAGAGATGAAGCCTCCACAGTATTGGGTGTGTGTGTGTGTGTGTGTGTGTGTGTGTGATGGGGGGGGGGGGGTCACCATAAGTAAAAAGCCCAGAGACCCGAAAGACGCTAGCAGACAGACTTACTTTCAGCTTTCTTCTTTTGCGGTGTAGGTGGTGCTTTTGCCTAAACAAACACACACACACACACACACACACACACAATTAGTTATCCATAAAACACACACACACACACACACACACACACACACACACACACAATAAAGTAGAGGGTAAAAAAATATTTCTCTTTGTTCTTTCTCATTTTTGTTTTTTTCTGATTTGAAAAATGAAAAATGGTTGTTAGTTGGTGTATATTAAAATATATAAGTTCATTTATTTGTTTTCGTCTTCAGATGAAAGCATTAATTATGGTCAGCTGACAGAAACAATAACCAATACTAATCAATTCTTGAAATTCTTGATTTGTCTGGTGTTTTTGACATTTAGGACGTGCATTTTCGTAGATGAAACCAAACCATAGCTGCTGATCCCTCACCTTCTTGATAGCAGTCCAGTCCTCGAGGATGTCAATGTCTCTCAGCATGTAGACGATGAAAGGCCCTGAGAGGCAGACAGAGAGGAAGGAAGGGTTATTTATATTTAGTTGTTTTTCTTTTTCATATAACCTTTGCTTAACCAGGCAGGTCAGCTAACAGCAAATACCAATTCATGGTCACAACCTGGCAGGATAAATAAAGTTCTTCCGGGGGATCGGGGGTGGGGGGTTAGGGTTACACTAAAGAAAGCACACGACAGACAGACAGTAGACAGAAAGACAGATGGAGGGAGAGGCTTTACCTGAGACCAGGGCCGCTTTCTTCTTTCTCTCCGTCCGAGCCAGCACGTTCTTTCTTTTACACTTCTTGCTCTTCATCTCGTCGCTCCACCACTCTGAGAGGAGACATGAAACGAGGACGTGGAAGTTAAAGCGACAGTTGAAAGACATTTCAGTTGAAAGTAGCCAAGATGTCGATACAGGAGGGAGAAAGTACAATAAAGACTAGTGATGATGATAAGCATGATGAAAATATCTAGCAAGATCATTGGGAGTGCAGTCCTGTCCGCAGCTACATTTGATGTGTATCGTAGGTGAGGTTGTGTGTGTGTGTGTGTGTGTACCTGAGGTGAGGTCTATACTCTGTCTGTCCTCCTCAAGTCTCCTTATCTTGTCCAGCAGTTCTGTCTTCATGGCGTCAAACAGCAACGCCCGCTCGCTCTGTAAAACACACACACACACACACACAGCTGTATAATTGTAGTAATTTTAACGTATTTGGTCTTTTTAACACAATGATTCAACGTTTGCTACCTCCAGGTGCTGCCTTGCTCCTTGAAGCTCGCAGTCATACTTGTGTTTGATCACCTGCAGACACAGCTCTCTGTACACTCCTGCAGAGAGGAGGGGGAAAAGAGAAGGAGACGCACACGTTAAGTTTTAAGTTTACTAGTTACTTAGTTACTTTCAGATGGTGAGAGCTGATTAGCCTCACCGCCGGAAAACAGAACTGACTTGAACCTGAACCAAACTATCCAAAACCAAAGCCCAATGGGAAACGATGTAAAAGCCTGAAGGGTGAATGTGATGAGAGAAAACAGCTTTCAAAGGGATAAGGAAAACAGTGTATGAGGTCATAGTATGTGTGTGTGTGTGTGTGTGTGTGTGTGTGTGTGTGTGTGTGTGTGTGTGTGTGCGTGTTTGCTACCGGCCACTCGTGTGCATCATCAGTTTCTCTATGCTCCCTTGCTGAGACTTGGAAATTGTAGCTGTCAGTATTGCAATTTTACACTTTTAAGTTTTAGCAATATTGATATCAGCAGTGCAACAGCAGAATAAGCTTAAACTCTGGTGCATGTGTGTGTGTGTGTGTGTGTGCGTGTCAGTTACCAGCCACTTGCGTGCGCAGCTGCATGTTGTTCTGTAGTGTGGCCAGCGGTTCTCTGTACTCTCCGGCTTTCCCCGTCAGCACCTCGTCCAGCTTCACCTTCATCTGGTGCAGACGCTCCCGAAACAACCTGCAGCCACAGAGCGGAATCAACTGTCATTCCTTCCTCTTCCCTTCCTGTTTTCCGTCGCCTCTCCGTCCTTCGGTCCTTTGGCGTCGTCTCTCTCCGAACACTTAGTATTATTGAACGTGAAACTTGAAACCGACAAAACTATTTCTCAAACTTTATCTACAACAACGCAAAGAGCTCAGAGTGATATTTTGGCAGCCTTTTCCCAGCTCTCTATATCTCTATTTTTATCAACTTCCTTGGGTCTACTTGACAGGCTGCACATGAACTACAAGTAGGATTTTTAGACTAGGTTTTCAAAATAAAATAAATGATTGTTTTAATTGCTGAATACTGCAAATGCAATATGAATTTCTTTTATAGCACTAGGGGGGAAAAAAGCCAAAAAGGCAATAAGATTTACTTGTTTTGAAAATAATGAAAGACTTTCTCTGTGATACTTTATTTGTTGGCCGGGGATTCTGCATAGCGCCAGAATCGCTGGTTCAGGAGGCTGTTTGGAAAACCATCCCATCCTAGCATGTGGAAATTGCAGCAGTTAAAAACTATGATTTTTTTTTTTTTAATCATAATGTGCAGCCCTATTTATCTGCTCAGATTCTTCATTCACAAAAAGTATCCATCCGTCCAACTTACTTGTCTTTCAGTTCCTGAAATTGTTTTTCCAGGTCCAACATCTCATCTAGACATTCTCCTCTCCTCCTCTCACAGTCCTCGTCATCCATCTCTTCACAGAGGGAACCAACGAAGGAGAGAGGCAGAGAAAAACTGTATTCAGTACATTTCAGCGTGAAAAAAAACAGAGTGAGAGAGGAGCAGGTAGCATGAAAACACATACGCATGTCTACCTCTACGTACTACTTGACTTGACAAATTGTACTTTTTAAACACATAACAGTAGGGTTGGACTGCTTCTGAAGGCCGATAAGGATATTTCTGTATTGAAGTTGCGAAATAGCTGATTTGTGCTTTGTGCTGATATCCAATCTTTAAATATTGACCATTTTAATGCTGCAAAAATTCCAAGTGTTGAGCGTTTCCCTCAGAAGTTTATTCTCAGCAGGGTGGAAAAGCCTCTGAAACAGCATTTAGACCATCATGGGACACTGAAACTGAACCTAAACTCTTTCAGGGTTAGCAGCTCTTTAAGGCAGGGTGACCCACCACCTATTCAATGGCAGGGGAAACTCTGGGATTCATTACGGCCTTGAAATGAAAGATTCATTTACAAAACAGATTAGTGAACAATTAAATGAAAAAATAAAACGCATAAATAGAATAAAATGTCATTGCAGGTTTTTCAGTATGTATCGGAGGGTGGTGATTCCCTTGGTATCAAAGCAGGCTGTGCTGTCTCTATCAACGTCTTCAACGAAGCACTTGGCCTTTACCTGAACTCTCCTCTTCCTCCTCCTCCTCCTCCTCCTCCTCCTCCTCCTCTTCGTCCTCGTCGGTCTCCTCCAAGTCGGTCTCCCTCTCCTCCGTGCTCTCCTCCATGGTTTCCTCGCCTTCTCCTCCTCCTGCTCTCTCCCCCTCTTCCTCCACCTCTCCGTTGGCCTCGGGGAGTTCAGACTCTCCTTCGGCCTCCATCTCCTCCTCGGGCTCCCTCATGGAGGGCTGGGCGGGCATGGCTGGAGAGAACGGGGACACGCGGCCAGACACGGTTTACAAAACTTTATTTAAACCTGCTTCGAAAATAGTTTATTATATTTAGACTGAAGAAGTTTTTTTTTTTTTTTTTACATTTTTTAAGGACTGAAAAAGAAATTATGTGGAAAGGCTGCTTGAACATGCATTGCAATTTATATCAGAATTGCAATATTTGGCAGAAAACTAACATTTTATGCACACTGAACAGATACATGAAGTGGATTATATTACACAGCACTGATTAAAGGACTAAAAGTGGTTCTATGTGGTATTAGGGGCCATTGAGTTTTATTTAAGTCGTTATTTTTACAGGGAAATCCCAGGAGAAAACTAATTATCTTCTACATAGGAGCCCTGTGCACAATAAAAAACAAAACAGACAATTTATAATGGTTCAACATGGATGGACATGGACAGTTTTGCAAACGCCAACTAGACTTTTAGTTCTCCAACTCTACTGCAGACAGAGCGCCCTTAGGGAAGTAAGTGGATTTACACTGGATTGTTATTTAGTTCTTATATGGATCAACTTTGCCGTTGGAAGTCTGAACCTCTGATGTGACAGGAAGGTCTGGTATTTGTTTGACTTATTGCTGTTTATTATCCATTTTAAGGTCATTATTATGAGTAACAACTGAGTAACAAGTTCCTGTTTTGAAATTCCAACCAACCTCTCTACTCTCACATTACTTATCTGAAATCAAAGTGCAGCTCTTCAATTATGACAACTCATAATAACTTATAAATACATTTTGTATTGTTTATTTGTAATAACGAGAGGATAGGACTGAATTGTGACAAAATAGAACAAAATTAAGAAAGGCAAAAAGCAGAGGACTACGATATGATTAATGTTGCAATAGTACAGAACAATAGAATAGGATAGAATAGAACACAGTACAATATAATAAAACAGAATAGAACGGAGTTCAATAGAAAAAGTAAAGAACAAAACAGAATACAACACAGCAGAATAGAAAATGATCTGAACTACAACGGAATAGAATAGAATAGAATAGACTAGAATAGAATGTTGTTTGTCTGGCTCTGCTTCCAGCCTGCGGTCTAACAACAGCACGGTACCGGGACGGCGGCCAGTCACCGGATTTCACCAGGATGACGGCGGGACTCTTCGCTCAGTCAGACCGGGCTACCGTATGGCTTCCGCTGCTGTGTCAAGACCGCCAGAAACAGACAGAACACCGGAAGCAACGGGATTTCGCCTGCCTGATAAAAGCGTAAAATTAGTCACGCTTGAAGACAAAATAATTAAGTGTACCGAAGAACAGATATCAAACGATGTCTTTAAAAAATAGAGCCCAGCTATTGTACTATAGTCTTGATTTTCACATTGGTACTCTGCGCTACTCAAAAGACGCTGCGACAAATGTTCGTAGTTAAAGCTTTTATTTTGTTTTACCGGAAGTTCTATTTGCAATTCTGGCCAGCTTGACACGGGTGTCTTCCGTGATGTCACCGAGGAAAACTGTAACGATACGTAAGCCGGCGGCGGCATCTCGACTAAAATAAAGAGCTGAAGTGTGTTTGTGAACCCCTTTACCCCGCCCGCCTGTTCAGCTACAGTCGATAAGAGTTGAAATCAGACTCCATGTCGTCTTTTTATTTCGCCTGGCAGCAAACAAACCAGCCCGGCGACGAGCCCTGCTAGCGGCAAGTCAAGTGCAACACAGTAACAATTGAAACCGCACAGCGAGGGAGTGACTGGTTGTTACACTGTCGGGCTTATGTTGTTATGCCGACACACACGCCCTCTACACGTACCTGCCGTGTGGTAGTATGCTATATTATCGGTGTTTAGATGTCAATAAACGCGTTGGAACACTGCTGAAACATACATGTATTATCTTCCTGCAGGACACGGATTAACAACTATCCGTCCGTGCAGGCAGGCGCTGTTGGTTGTAAACAAATAACCTTCCGTTCACTTGACAAGTGCTTGAACAGCCTACTCACCTCGACAAACCGTCTCCCTCTACTCGGCTGTAGAAAGTAAAAGTACTATATGCTATATTTCCATATTAAAAAAGTACTTCCTCTTCACTTCAATGTACAGTTCGACACTTTGCCGGACTCTGGGAGCCTTCTGAACAGCCAATCACCGTTCAGCACTAATGCTTGGCTAACCAATGGAAATGGCCAGCGCATCCAATGAAAACGCAAACGCGGGTTTCGCAAGCCAATCACAATCCGCATTGCTCTTGTAAGCCGTCGGAATGCAGCCAATGGACAAGTTGGACTTCCTGCACAAACCGCGCATCTCCTTTTTTTTTTTTTACATTCGCTGTAACTAATCGTCCTCCATTATGTCTCCTTATAATGAAATCCAGCCAGATCTCTGAGATGCACCGGATGAAGATGAAGCTACAGGTGTAAGCAGAATAGATCATGGCTCCCTTCACTGTCCGTCAAAAGGACTGGACTTGCATTGCTCATCTCTGCAAACAGAATCGAATATAAAAGCGATCAAGACAGGTTATCAATACTATATATGTATGTGTGGAAAACTGTATCTGAACAGCAACCTCCCACCCCCTGCGAATATTATAGATGTCTACTATTTTCAGCGTCACCTGCTCTTTTCAAGGTGTAGTATTGTTTTATACTGTAGGTGCGGTGGTAATACTGCAGAAAGCCAGAGGGTGGCAGCAAAATCCTTCTACGTGCCTGTTGAGTTGCAGAGAGTGAAACAAATGAGCAAAAAGAAAATCCATTTTACATGTTTTTATTAAAGTTGCATAAAAGTGTAACAAAATTGGGCAAACACAAGACCTGTTGTTGATATTGCTACATTTGTTTGTTGGTTTGATTTAATCGTTGTCCAAAAAACAACACCGCTCCTCTGATCAGCATGGTTTAGCTCTTGTATTTAGCCTCAGTGATAATAATCAGTATATATATATTTTTTTTTTTGCAATTTTCCCCAACAGTAAAAAAACAGACTTCTCAATAACAGTCTAAGAAGGTATAATCCAAACCTGGATTTAGAAATGAAAATCCACTCAAATTCACTTATTGATTGAGCTTGCCTGGTACAATTCAAGCCATCAAAATGTCTCCAAAAAATGCAGACCATGGTCATTTGGAGCCCCCCTCCCCCCCAGGCAGGCAAAAGCAATAGCACCAAAAAGTATCTGAATGGATTTTTTTAGACTACATGTTAATCCAAGGCCTGGCATCAATAAGTGTCATGATCACAATAAAAACAGACCAGTATTCAAATGGTAAATGTAAAGAACATCATTTATCTAAACAAACCACTGTATCAAGGCCTAAGTATTTAACACTCACTTCTAAAAAAACAATAATCTCCTTTTATTTTTCAAAAAAGAGAAGAAAAGAAGCAGTTCTGCTCAGTAACACAAGTTTTACTTTACCAGTTTGAGTTACCTTTTCAAAAATGAATGTCTCCCGTTTATTTGGTTTGTGTAACATAAATAATACCTAAGGCAACATCTGTTTAAAAAAAAAAGAGAGAGAGAGAGAGAGAGAGAGAGAGAGAGAAGTGAAGGAGGGGCAGAGGAAGAATGCACTGAGGGATGAAAATCGATGGGAGGAGAAAGGAGATGCCAAGGAGAAATGACAGAGCAGCAAGACAGAAATGGGCCTGTGTGTGTGTGTGAGTGAGTGAGTGAGAGAGAGAGTCCATAGTCGAGGTCTGCTGCCACCACAGGTGGTAGCGATTGGCCACAGGGATCACGGCAAATCTTCCTACTGCTTCTCCCATTGGCCGATGTAGCTAGTTCTTTGATCTGATTGGCTCACAACCAGGAACAGATGGCTTATTCTTGGAGATGATTGGCAGCTGCAGCAGGGAAACACTGAGAGCTTGTGTGACAGCCAAGGACCTTTCTCTCCCTCTCTCTCTCCCTCCCTCTCTCTGTGTGCCTGAGTGAGTGAGTGAGTGAGTGAGTGAGTGTGTGTGTGTGAGAGAGAGAGTGAGAGAGAGAGAACATCTGTGTGTGAGAGGCAGCTGTGGTTTTCCAAATGTGTTTCTGCTGCCTCCGCCCCAAGGGTGGCCAGTGTGTGTGTGTGTGTGTGTGTGTGTGTGTGTGAAGGAGAGAGAGAGAAAGAGAAAAAGAGTGAATGCATTTAGACAGCTTCAATTTTCCATAGTGGCCTGTCCTCCCCCATTTTCTCCCATCCCTCTCCTTCCCTCCCATTGGTGGGTCCCATGACGTGACAGCCTGAGGAAGGCCTTCAGGCCAGTTCAGAGTCTCCACACCAATGTTGCGCCCCCGAAATGGTCGTAGACAATTTCAAAGTTTCCGTGTACGTGTGAGAACTCTGTACCGACCTCTGGCCAGACACAAAAAAAAAAAGTGGTGGACAAGGTAATTTCTTAGAAAAAGGAGAGAGAGAGAATGATAAAAACAAGGCAGCTTTGTTCTGGGTCCCCCTGTTGGTCTGTCAGTGTGTGTGTGTGTGTGTGTGTGTGTGTGTGTGTGTGTGTGTGTGTGTGTGTGTGTGTGAGAAGATGCATAAAAAAAATTAAAAAAAACAGGAACCAGTCCTATACTAAAAATCGAATTTGTCGTACAGAACAGCAGAATATACAGGCCAGAAAACACTCCTACAATAATGTTGCCGTACATTATGTAGCAACATACACACACGTAGCATTTAGCAACACACAGACGTACACGTGTATGTGCAGGCCGGTCAGCGGTGGCATTGAAAAAGCCTTGCTCAAGACTGCACTACACATTTGAGGGAGGGAAAAAAAGTAATTTGCACTTTTTTCTTTTGCAAGACTTCTTTTGTAAGACTTATTTGCAAGCACACCCCACCTAAAAAAACCTATTTCTATTCTAGGCTGGAAGGAAGATGCATCTTTTTTATTCTAAATATTGTGGGAGGGTACGACTACCACAGCCAACCAGTGACTTTTTTCAACCAGTGTTCCAGGAATCAAATTTTCCTCTTGGGGCAATTATGCAGTACTAAAGATATACCATACTTTTTTATGGCCAGAGGTTTCATATTTCCTTCCCAGAATGACAAAGTGCAGATTTTTAACAGACACGTCTTTACTAGACAAGCCATGTGACAAAAAACAGTCTGCTCACCAGGGGATTCAAACACACCATTGTAGCAAATGCCTTAGTTTAGGTGGGGGAAGAAACCGAAGTGAACCACAAGTCATATAATAACCGAACCTAAAGTCATGTGACCAAGCCCACACCCTCAAACCGAACCAGTAAACAACAAAATATAGATAATATAGTTCAAACGTGGTTGGTAGCTGGATCATTTACAACTTTAAACCCCTTACAAATACCATAGAAAAACAAAACAATCTCATTGGTTGAGATGTAAGCCCTGCTTAGATCTGATTGGCTGCTTCAGTTGAGTCCCTCCTCGCTCATCCTTTCCCTCTCTCCCCGCCTCATCCTTCACTCTTCCTCTCTCCTCCTCGCCTCTCTTGGCTTTTCCTTTGCTCCTCTTCCTCCTCTCTCTTCTTCCATCTCCCACTCTCTCTCGGGAATTGTGGGATTGGTCTCAGCTCCTCTTCTCCCCTGTTTCTTGCTTTTTGCAGAGGCCAGGTACAGATGGGAGGCGGTATAGGGGAGGGCAGGAGGAAGAAGAGGGTGAGGAGGAAGAGGAGTAAAGCCAAAAAAGAGGGATGTGAGAGAGGGGCAGGAGGGAGGGAGGGATGGTGCCTGGATTAAGACCACTGAATTGTTTATTTTTGTTTCCACTTGTATTCGCTTGTTAACCACGTGTTCTGTTGTGAGGTTTGATTTGGTCTGGTACAGGGCCGCGTTGAGCGTGGAGGGATCGTGCACTCTGATTGGACCCATGATTTAGCCTACATTTACATGGCAACTCTTTGCAACTGTGATTGGTCAGGAATTTAATTATTAGGATTGAAAAATCAGTGGTACGAGGGGTCGATCCAATCTCTGATAAATTCAGGAGAGACGCATGGAAGACAGCCAAGGCAGGCCCATGAATCACTGGTTTCAAAGTGTGGTTCACAAGCAAATACAGCGAAACGTAAAAACAGTTCATGGGGGGCCGGGGGGCCAGGCAATGAGGGAGGGGTAGAGACGAGAACGAACAAGGTTCGACAAGGTTATTTCACGGAAAACGTCTGCATCCCTCTGACGGAGAGAGAGACGGAGAAGAAAACAGGACAGAAAAATAAAGGGACGAGGCGCGTTTGGAAGACGAGAGGTGAGGGCCGAGGATGGAGGGAGGGATGAGGGGAAAATGTAGCGCTGGAAGGACGCCATCATTTCTTCTGAGGCGTGGAGAGCTTCTGCATCCCTCGGATCTTGTCGAGCAGCTCTGAGACAAAGTCCTACAGGGAGACAGGAGGGACAAAACATACGGAGGGATTAGAAAAAACACATACACTTTGTATAGGCAAAGGAAAGGTTGAGTAAGGAAGGAAATATCTTACCTCAGTAGGTTTAAAACACTCAACCAGTAAGACCTGCAACACAATAATAGACAGTACCATTATAGTTTGTTTATGTTGCTTGAATGCATGTTTCAGTATGAGTGTCCTCTTGCCTTACATGCACAAGTGTGTGTATGTGTGTGTTTGCGTCCTACCTTGACCCGGGCTGCCCGCTCAACATCACTGGGCATGTCCAGCAGTTCATCCACATCTATCTCCAGCTCTGGAATGGCCTCCTCCTATCACACAGAGAGAGAGAGAGAGAGAGAAGCGCATTGAGAGACTCATTCACAGTGACTTCACATATTTGGATGGTTTACTAACAGTGTATGTGAGAGAGACTGAACGTGACAGGTCACCATCAGCAGAACCTGCTGCATACAGGCACAGGCACAAACACACTTCACCAGCTCCACTTGTGCTCTTCCTGTCCAAAATCGACGCAATATAAACCGCTTTCAAGAAGACACCTAGAATCTGTGGCTTCTAATGTAGAATAATGCACGGTGCAAGTACAAAGTCATCCCATACAGGCTTTTATTTTATTCTAGTGTTGCATTCTGATGGAAAAGTAATTTTCAGGTACGTGCTTATTGTGTATGGACTTTTATATGGTTGGTTGTTGTACTCTTAGTGCTGTATGTTGACTAGATGGAAGTCCAACTCTGAACACAAGGGGGCGCTACCTCTCCATCACCTCACATGTACTGTACCTCATGTAAATAGAGCTGAAAAGAGAAATAGAGCTGGAGAGGTAAACAGACAGACTGTGAAATCATTCATTTGTATAACTTTTAATGAACCGGGAGGGTCAATTAAGAGCAAATTCTTATTTCCAGAGATGGTCTGGTGAACAGAAACAGGCTTTTTGAAGGAACATGGGGACGTGGGTTCCTTCAAATAGGTTTTAGGCTTATTGGCACACACCGTAAAGGAGTATGGCCTGTATATAACATAACCCACCAGAAGTCAAAATACAACATAAAACTTTACTGGAATGTTTACAACCGCAACCAAAGCCAGGTGCACGCAACGTAAAAGACAGCCAAGTGGTGGGGCGACGGTGTTTCAACAGGGGGCGCCATACTGTAATGACAGACTGGAGCACACAGGGAGACGCCACATGAATCACTGACAAGACGAGGAAGCAGGTTTAAATCCCTAACAGACTGAAGAGACAAGAGGAGGAGGACTGCAGAGATGAAATAATGATACCTTTCACTTCTGTGTGTGTGAGATGAAATATCCACAAATTCAAAATTGATATTATTGCAACAGCATTTTAGATATAATCAGTAGTAGAAACGCAAGTGCCTTTCTCTCCCTCCACAAGAAATTCTATTCTCTCTCTCTCTCTCTCTCTCTCTCTTCCTCCCTCTTCCTCTTCGCCCCACCTTCCCTCTTTCTTTTCCTCCAATGAAGTTGTCTCGTTCAATAAAAAGTGGCTTAATAGTCTCTCCCGCTCCATCTGTCTCACTTATACACATTGGCTCCATGTGTGCCGTCAAAGCGGTCCACCACTGGCTGTAGCAACACACACACTCATTTCCCCTCTTTTCCAGCTCAATTGCTACCCTATATTCATGTCATTCTTTCTTCTCCTCTCTCGCTCTCATCCTCCCCCTTGGTTAGAGTTGCCCACACCAGCTGTCTCTGCACCTGCCCAACTGCCCCCAACACACACACACACACACACACACAACACACACAACACACACAACACACACACCCTAGTTCCTAGACACAAATGCACACTGACAGTCAGGCATACTGGCTCATTTTCAAAGATGCATGCACTGTGTGTGTATGTGCGTGTGTTTGTGTGACAAAGGGTATTGGGTGCTGAGAACACTCTTCAGCACCAAAGACATCCTTTCACTGCCACGCACACCTCACACACACACACAAAGATTAAAGAATTAGAAAATGGGCATTAATACGTCTGAGCTGGCTGACGTGTGTCTGTGTGTGTGTGTATGTGCACGGATTTAATTCGGATAGCCTGTGTGTGTGAGAGAGACTGAATTTGATACACTTACTGTCAGCAGACAGCACACACGTAAGCTGACATACAGATATACTGTAAGTAGCAACGCAGACCAAAAAAGTGCAGAAAATGTACACACACACACACACACACACACACACACACACACACACACGAGAACAAGCTGATACAGACATTTAAGAGCTACACACACACACACACACACACACACACACAGGCTGAGGAGTCTGACACAAAGACTGTTCTGCACAACATGTGGGCACCATGTGCTACTACCAGACAGAGAGAGAGAGAGAGACAAACAGAAGAACAAATTCAAATTTCTACTGATTCAAAGCCCCAATCCAGAATCTATATGGCCAGAGAGAGAGAGAGAGAGAGAGAGAGAGAGAGAGAGAGAGAGAGAGAGAGAGATGAAAAAGGCCGGGAGACAGGCTTCAGTGGAGGAGACACAAAGGAAGCTGGGAATCACGAGGGAGGATTTCAAAACAAACCTCTAGAGTGGCTTACTGGACCAGACTAGAGTCGAGGGCGTTTTGCTGGCTGCAGATTTGATGCAGGCTCAAACCAGGCTGAAAGATGGCCACAAGGCATCAGCACATAGTGAGGGTTTTGTATGAAGAGTATTCCTGTCTGGAGCAAATACAACCTAGTTTGGATTTACAACAAGGCAAATCTGATTTATCCTAAACTGGGAGTCTTTCAGTCCATGCAAAAACCATTGGCATCAGGGTGTCTGACACATTAAAGTAGTGCTAAATACTTTTGCAGTTTGTTAGAGATGCACGTGCAAGACAATGGGGGGGGGGGGGGGGGGGCATTTCTTTTGCAAATGGTTGGCAATGTAACTGCAGGTTATTTTTCAGAGGAAGAGGTTTTAACCCCATTTGGTTGCAAGGGCTTGCAAGCACTCACAACCTCTACTTCCACTCCACCTCAACAACCAACTCATGATAAATTACACCTCTGAAGCCTTTAACATGACAACATGGTAACGCGGTATTCACACACTCAAACAGCAGATGGCCAATATTGCCTTGAGCAGGCATAATATGACAAAATCAATGGGAACAAAAAGGTAGAATTTAAAAATGCTGTCAAAATTGCTGACAAAGTTGCCTACCACAGCCCAAAAATGTTAATCAATTATTGCAGCCTTAACACATAGTAATGCTATTCCTGACGAGCTTGCAAATCTGATGCACACGAACATGCTGACGGAGAAAGAGAGAGAGGAAGCGAGAGAGGGAGGCAGAAAGAGAAAGAGAGACAGACAGCACTGTCTGGAGGCTGCTCGCAGAACAGAGCAGAATGAGATGTGACAGTATGGGAGCGTGTGTGTGTGTGTGTGTGCGTGTGGTGTGTGTGTGTGTGTGTGTGTGTGTGTGCATAGGTCAGTGTTGTAGTACTATTCCTCTCGGGGGGGGGGGGGGGGGGGCTGTGTGGCGGCTGCAGGCTTGGACAGATCAAATACCAGATACTGCTCTCTTACACGACATATACACATAAGACACACAAACAAACAAACACACACACAAACAAGTAGGTCAGTGCCCTCATATTTCAGGCCTGTCATGACTATAGTAAACACCTCTTGGCTCTGTCGGGGGCAAGATTTACCTCCGGCCTCATGATCTGTTAATAGGACTGATTATAGCCAAATGAAATGATTTCATGTAAACACCTCAACTGGACGAGAGTGACCTAACTGACCTCAAATCTGATTAAAACTTCACGCTGTGCTTGTGATTTCCAAGACAGCAGATAATCCAGTTGTAGGCGACAATTAGGGACACTCGCCGAAACCTAAAGATGTTACGTATAGAAAGTGTAGTGTAAACAGACCGCTAACAGCATGAGGAATTCCCACCATCCACTGCTAAGTTTGTGTACTCAACCATCCACTTTGGCAGGCAGCCAACCATCATTTGACGGTCCTTTTCCACTGCAGAAACGCATTTCGATGGAAAAATAGTAAGACAGGCTAATGAATGTTAGCCACTGTGGCTACTGAAAATGGATACATGGCTAATGAAGTTAAAATATAGGTGTATATTGAGCGTTATGGGGTGGATACAACCCAAAACCTGGTCGCTGTTGGAGTATATCAGTGTAAGTAGGTCACAGAGGCCACCTACAAGGTTTGCATTGTGTGTCGGCAAGTGATAACAAGACTACATGTTAAAACTGATTGCTATGATAGTATCTGTATAAGCCGTTTATGTGCTTGTGCATGTGAGTGTGTGTGTGTGTGTGTCCGCTTGCCTGTGAGAGTGAGATAGAAAGCCAGAGGAAGAGCAAAGAAAGCAAGAAAATGCTTAGTAGCAATTTGACTTGAGCTGGGTTTGGGCTCACTAAAAGCTATCGCCCCTTGGACTTGGTTCAAATTGGATGGAAAGTTCCCTCAGCTTGTCTGCTGCCTCAGTGATGGAGGAATAGATCAGTGGAGCCGACAGCCCGCTCGTAAAACTGAAAGAACAGTTTGGGGAGCACTTATAGGGAGAAACAGAGGAGGAAGAGATGGTTGGAGCAGACAGGAAGGAGGAAGAGGAAGCAGTAGGAAAAGTAGGCCGCGTGGCGCTAAGCAAAGCCACCACACACACTCACTCACACAATTTCCGTGTGTGTGTTTTGACTCTGCACGTCATTGCATGCTGAGCCTTAATCAACCATCAGGACAAAATAAAACACCCTTCTACTTTGTTCTTTTAAGTTCTATTCTTTTCTACACTGTACACACACTGGTAAGAAAGTGTGTTTGAAGTGTGTGAGTGTGTGTGAACCCCATCATAGCACAGTGACACTAGTACAGAAATATGAATGGATGCTGATAATGACACACACACACGGAGAGCAGGTCTGTAGGGAACGTGAGAGCAGACATAGCTGAGATAGTTCCAGGGTTAGTGTGAGTTTCAGTTCTCACAGCTGAGGGAACACTACACACACACACACACACACACACACACACACACACACACACACACACACACACACACACACACACACACACACACACACACACACTAACAGTTCTGCATCAGTAAGTAGGGGAGCAACGCTGATACCGGTATTGGATATCAGGCTAAAACACGGTGTTGGTTTCAGAGTTTCCCCTGGTACTAAAATCTGAATCCAACAGTCGTGCGTAACATGTGAGGAATCAAAGCAAGGTGGCTTGATTTTCTGCATTTTGTTCCCATACCAAAAGGATGTTGCATCTCTTAAATGAAGAATATTGGATTGTATCGCAATCATCTTTGTCTAATGGCCCAAATCAAAATGGCCCGAGTCTAATAAATCCTTCAGTGCTGGGTCGATACGTTCAGCAATTATAAACAGCATCGTGATAAAAAAAGGGTCATCCATGCATCACAAAAAGAATGTCATCTCATCCAGTGAAGTGTGTATAGAGATAAGAGAGGAAACAGAGCAGAGATATGGATAAAGAGATGGAGAGATGTTGCTGGAAACCAATGAAAGAGTTTGAGTCAAAGAGCAGAGAACGATTGATGGGAGATCAGATGTCAAATTTTGAGTCAATACTACTATCTTTGATAAGAGAGGAGAGATAGTAAAGAAGGCCAATTACAATTACTCTGGTCATATTTTCCATTCTAAATAGTGTTGTTTAACCCACATACGAGCTTTGGCTTTCTTGCCTTAGTCCAGGGTAGCAGCGGCTTAGATGACTAAGTAGGCGCATCATTCATGTGCTAGGCTAGCAACATGAAACTTTTATCCCCTTTGATGCCTTTCTTCTCTTGTTTGTATTACTGAATTGTTTTACTCTGCATCATTGTGCTGCTCTCTTATAATCTGTATATGACATGGACCACCTTGCTCCACACACTTATTTATATATATATATATATATAAATAAATAAGAGAGAGAGAGAGAGAGAGAGAGAGAGAGAGAGAGAGAGAGAGAGAGAGAGAGAGAGAGAGAGAGAGAGAGAGAGTCAACAAGGGTGTGGGGATTAGGGATGCATTGTGTCAGTCCTTGCCTGCTGCTTTCCATCTTTCCCTTTGTCTCTCTTACACACACACACACACACACACACACACACACGACTGCTTATCAGGAATCTGCAGGTCTTGGAATAACAAACACATTACTGTTGTCGGCTTCCCTCTCAGTCCCTCCACTCCAACACCTCAGATCTAGTTTTCACTCCTCTTTTTTCCCCCTGTGAACTCAGCGTCGGGTCACAAAAACGAGCTTTTTGAAGTGCGGGTCCCTCAGAAAAAGGCTTCAAAGCCGCTGATGTGAGTGTGAGGTGACCATCTCTCTACTAATGGTTGGCAGTCAAAGGGTTAACATACCAGAGCACCCGGCTACTTCCTGTCTGGTCACGTCACCTCGAGAGATAGCGGGGGAGGGGAGGGAGAACGACATCCATGGGAAATGGCTGGCCAAGTGTGTGTGTGTGTGTGTGTGTGAGAGAGAATGTGTGTGTGTGTCTCAGATAACTGAAAGACTTTGAGAGGACTGAGTTGACAAAAAGAGAATGGGAATGTGTGTGTGTGTGTGTGTGTGTGTGTGTGTGTGTGTGTGTGTGTGTGCAATTACGATAAGTGATGACTGTGTAGTCTAATGAAAATGTGGCCTGAAACTCCACCATGAACCACATAAGTCAATAATCAATACAATGCAATATACTTAATACAGTCTGGGGTGCGTGTGTGTGTCTGTTTTTGTGCGTCCTGCGTGTGTGTGTGTGTTGTCGATCTCCATCTCTATTGCGTGTCTAATCAGTTGGATGTACTTCCTGCCAGGAAGAATATAACGTCCTGTTTTGAATTGTATGGAAAGCAGAGAGAAAGGAGGGGAGGAGGCAAAACAGATGAAGTACAGCAACCCCTTTTATAGCCTGCAAGGATAGAAACCAGGAAGTATCATTTATTAGTTTACGTTTTTCTTCTACTCATACTGCGGTGAGGAAGGGAAGTATTTCTCTTTAAAAATGAGTTTGTTATTCCTCTGTATGCAGTTATACAGACGGAGGGAAAACTGTAGACTTCTTGTAATCAGAGTGATGCATGAATTGTATTTTACGCCACACTGGAGAAGAGCATCTGCTAAGTACCTCAAATGTAAATGTAACATCCCGCTTGCAACACAAGTTGTCAGAGAAATCAGTATTTTCATGTTCTGTGGGTTTCTTGTTGTTGGAAGCGCGCTTTGCCAACAAACTCCCAAACCACCCTCGATCTCCACGTAGCCTCAAACCGTCTAACACTGGAATAAAGAGATCTGCCCTGCCCTGGAGCCACATATACCTTAAATATCCTACCAGACCCTTTCAGCCTCGCTGCTATCTCAGCACAGATACAATGCAAAAGGGAGAAAGAGGACTGGTGCCTTATTTAAAGTGAAAAGAAAACAGAGCCCGGTGGTAGTGATGTGGGCATGCTATTGTGTGTGTCCCGGCGCTGTGTGGATTTCTGTAGGCTTATTGTAGAAGCGGGCCAAACCCAACAAGCTCCAAATACACAGCCTGTATCTTCACATGGTGCCTGGAAACATCCACCACTGTAATTAGGAGGTAAACAGAGGCAGTTTGGGAAGTTCTTGCACTGTAATTTGGCGACAATATAGCCTTAGTGGAGTCCAGGAATATACAGAATATACATAGTAATATACAGTCAAGTGATATCTTGGTAAAGGGGGAAAGTTCAAATCAGAGCTGTTGACAGACATATAGAAATAAGAGCTATTGGATGTAAATATGCAGCATTGCCCTCCATAAGATCGTGGTGAGATACTCAACGTTGTAAGGATCACTGGTTATTTAGCAGGGCTGTGGCGCTAATACTACCACGTGGCCAAACTCTGCCTCACAGCAGCCTAACCACAATGTCCCAGGTTCAACTTTAATGCTCACTCACTCTCCTGGCTCCACCCAGGACACACACACACACACACGGACGGACACACAGACACCAGTGTTTCTACCATGGCCCTGGGGCGAAATTCCACGACTTTTCCATGACTTTTCCATAACTGAGTCGGAGCGCTTCCGTGACCTAAAAATGCTATTCCTTCTTGGTTTGTTAATGTTTTTCAGAAACGCTCCAAAAAGGGGTAAACGGCCTGGTTTCCACTACTGTGTGGAGAAGTATAAAACAGCAGACAACCACCAGCTAATGCAATGAAAGTGTGGAACAAGTTGTAAAACCCATTCTGGTATATTCCTGTAAAGTGATCCGTGATATTCCCTGATTTCCCCAGAGAATTCATCAAATTCCCTGTGAGAAATACATCTGTTCCAGACATTTCACAACTAGTGCCACACACACACCCTTTGCCTAAAAGCTATTTGGAGAGGTAAAAACTAGAACAGGAAGAAGAAATCGCACAGCTGCACACGGCACAGTTGAATGATTCATGTATCAGCTTGTTTGGCCTCGGCTGAACGGTTCAGTGGTTTCTGTGTGCCTCTCTACTCCGCTGGTCCCTCAGGTCACAACCGGTCCTGGGAGGACTCGTACTGGCAACCACCCTGCTGCCAGGGCTGGGGCTCTCCAGCTAGCACACTGCTCTGGCAACTACGGTGCCAGGGCGATGTCTAGCCACTTTGTCATGTCATGTAAATGTGCAATGAGCGCTTAACACCAAAGATGTCACCAAAAAAAAAAAAGGATTTTGAAGGCACTTTAAGCAAAGTCTCAAAATGCTTTCTGACTGCTAATGTTGCTACGTCAGTGTAAAAACCGTTTCATAATACTGATATCAAAATTGTCCATTTCTATCCATCTCTCTTAATACATTATGATTTTCATAGAAATACTTGGATGGAAACCCAGCTATTATCTTTCTCTCACACACACACACACACACACACAACGAATCTCTCTCACTCTCTCCTCCACCCACTCCAATTATCAAATCTGATGTTCATCCACCTGAAATATGTGAACCATACAATAGTCAAGTGCTAACTCTCACCCTCCACCCCCACGTCTTCTCTGCAGTCTGGCGTTTCTGCAGCAGAGAACAGAGGGCAGATCTGTCGACGATTGGAGCACTCAAGAAATGAATGCCTAGGCTGCTATTGGCGTCTGTGTGTGTGTGTGTGTGTGTGTGTGTGTGTGGGTGGGTGGGGCGCATGTGTCTTTAAAAAATTGGAAAAGTCTGCAGTGTTCTAACAAACTGATTTTCCTTCAGCCTTCCTTCCTGCTCTAGCGTTTAATTACCATTAAACGCTAGAGCAGGGGAGGGCAATCATGTGCCATGGAGGGCCGCGAGTCTGCAGGTTTTCACTTCAACCCAAGGCTACACCAGGTGATTTCACTGATCAGTCCCCCCTCTCTGCTAGAAGGTGTGCTAATCAGTGAAGTCACCTGGTGTAGTCTTTGCTTGGAGTGAAAGCCTGTATACTCTCGGCCCACCGTGGCACGAGAGAGAGAGAGAGAGGAGAGAGTTAAAGTGAAAGAGTAGCCTGCAATCTATAAAAGAGAGGAACATATCCTTGGAGACCACACACACACACACACACACACACACACACACACACAAGGCCAAAAAGGGTCATTACCACTACAATTGGAATGAAAGAGGAGATTACGTGCAGATTAAAATGAGAATGGCTACAAACACGGATTAAGGCAGATTACCATTATGTCACACTTGGCAACTACTAGTAACACAATCAACGATACTCCAACATTAACTCGCTCGTTCGCTCTTTCATCGAACGGCTAATTCTCTTATTCTGGCGTGTCCTACCTGGCATCCCCACTGGGTTATTTAAGTCATTTTTTAAGTCATAAGTCGTTTTCCATCTACTTTGCCAGAAGCCAACCAGCTTGTGAAACCTCTGTGCTTGTTGGTGGTGCATTTTCATTCATTCTGTCATTTTTGGGATATAGGCCTAATCCGGGTGGATTTCAAAAGGGATTACAGCATATTATAGTTCCATCATGCAGATCAGTCATCAATGCAACCTATGACTTCTCCAACACTGGGAACACATTGGGCCATCTAATCAGTTAATACTTTGGGTCATGTCCATGTTCACTCAATCAGCTACAGGATAAAAATCAGAAACAGTAGTGAGCCCCCTACTGTACTCCCTGTACACACATGACTGTGTGGCCAGGTTCAGCTCCAACTCCATCATCAAGTTTGCGGATGACACAGTGGTGGTGGGCCTGATCTCCAACAACGACGAGAAGGCCTACCTGGAGGAAGTTGCTGATCTGTCACTCTGGTGCCAGGACAACAGCCTCCTCTTGAATGTCACCAAAACTAAGGAGCTGATTGTGGACTTTAGGAGGACACAACAACAGAGGACGTACTCACCACTGGGGATAAATGGGAACTACTGTGGAGAGGGTGAGCAGGTATAAATACCTGGGAGTCAACATCACCGAAGATCTCACATGGTCCACACACACTGACACTCTGGTGAGAAAGGCAAGGCAGCGCCTTTACCACCTCAGGCAACTGAGGAAATTCAAAGTCTCCCGGAGGATCCTTCAGTCCTTCTACTCTGGAGCTGTGGAGAGCATCCTGACAGGAAGCATCACTGCCTGGTTTGGCAACAGCTCCGCTCAGGACAGGAAGGCTCTGCAGAGAGTAGTGCGTTCGGCTGGAACTACACTCCCCACCCTGCAGGACTTGTACACCAGGAGGTACAGAACCAGAGCCTGCAGGATCATAAAGGATCCTCACCACCCCAACAACAGACTGTTTCAGCTGCTGCGGTCAGGCAAGCGCCTCCGCAGTCACGCTGCCAAAACAGAGAGACTGAGACGGAGTTTCTTTCCTCAGGCCATCAGGACTGTGAACTCTGACCTCACCAGGGCCCCCACCAAGACACACACACTGCCCCTCTTATGCACACACACACACTCACACACACTTAGGTAAAGACTACACATAATTTATCATTTATATTATATTACATACATACAATTTCCCTTTTTTACTATATTTTTATAAAGTGCTCTTATTGTAAATATTGTGTTGTTTTTATATAGAGCTCTTACTGTGACATTGTAAATATTGTGTTGTTTTTTTATTGTAAATAGTGTGAACCTGTTATTTTGCCCTTTGCACATTTCTGCTGAGCATTGCCACTTTACATTTCACTGCACACCTCGTGTGTGTATGTGACAAATAAACTTCTTGAATCTTGAATCTTGATTACAGTAGATTATCACAGAGAAACAAACAGACGTAGCCTAAACAGTAAACTACAGTCAAATAAAGGATTAGATTATTCAATTAACATTAGATTCTATATTTAATTGTTAGTATTAAGGCCTGTTTAGTCTTATGTATAGTCCGTCTTTATTCTTATCCGATATCTATGTCAGATTTGATAATATGAAACAGAAGCAATGGGTCAATGACTGAACATTGGTGTTGACTAGTCCACTCATTCAATAATTCCAACATGTGGGAATGTGTGTGTGTGTGTGTGTGTGTGTGTGTGTCAAAGAGAGACTGACTCCCTTCCTGATGAATCAGCAACTTGTAATCAAGCCTGCCACACGGAAGTACACTTTGCCCAAATATGGTCAGATGGTTCCTTCCTGCTCTGACACTAATTACTGTTTCCATGGTAACCCTTCTCAAAGTTCGCAGGGGTTATAAAAGGGATGGGGAGAATGTTAATTGTAGCCGTGTGTGTGTTTTAAGACTATGCATGGGTGAGTTGCTAAAACCAACATTTAACTCTACAAGTCGACTGTGTGTGTGTGTGTGTGTGTGTGTGTGTGTGTGTGTGTGTGTGTGTGTGTGTGTGTGTGTGTGTCATAGCACAACCCTTTAAAACAGATTGTGAGTCAAGTTGCACTCAACACATAAAGAACATATTAGCATCAAACAGCCAGTGGACTGTGTTCACAAATACTGTGCTGCGTGTATTTTCACTCTGCTTCTATTTTCAATCCAGAGCCCTTTATTTGCGAGAGCTGGCTTCTCAATATAGACGGACCAGTGAGTGTATAAGTGATACTGTTATATAAGACTGAGGTCGCAGTAGCCTGACTCTTTCATCTCACTGACCGCTCTGTCTGCCTGCCTGTCTGTCTGTCTTTCCTTTTCTGCTGGCGTTTCCTTTACATTCATTTAACTGTAAATTAAAATGTAATTCAAAAAACCTTTCAATTGCAGTAACAGTGTAATCGTCCATATATCAATATATATATGTGTATGTATGTAAACTACGCCTCCTGCAACTGATCCTGAGTGGATCCACGAGTGACACTATTTCTATGATCGGTCAATGAGCTAGATGAACAATGTTGTCATCTCCGTTAGACAAACAGAGACAATATCTGACAGAAGTGACGGGCCACATTGTTCCTCCACCTCATTCAGTGGCTTGGGAGTCTATCGTCTTTATTGACAGTCTATTTGCCGATCTGCCTGCCAGCTGTCTGTCCATCTATCCACCCATCCACCCATCTATCTCTGCCCAGAGCCACTGATAGCGTTTGCAGCTTTGATTGGCAGCCATCTTGGCACCACAGTCCTGCTACATGGCTGCCGCTAAGGAACTGGTGATAAAAGAAAAGTTGGGCATCTCGCACTGATAATGTCACGAGGGGTATTTGCAGCCTGTATTCGAACCTGGCCAAACTCTTATCAGTGGATTCCTGCCTGCCCACTAGCAGTGCTAATACAGCTCCACCGGTCTAAACAGAGTCCGATATTCAATCCTATAACTGCCACAACAAGACATCATTTATCAAGATAAAACACAGCGCCAGAAAGGGAAGACACTGTGGACCGATCACTTATGAGACACTGTTACCAGAAGAAGCCTTGCATCGCATTAAACACACATTACACACACAAAGGACATTCAGAGAAAGAGTCAATGAAGCAATAAATCCACGTCTACTCCTCTGCAGTTAACCAGCAGGTCAACCGGCTTCTGAACTAACGCACCTCCCGGGACTAAATATACCTCTGAGGGGATCTGTGTTACCTCACTCAACCTGGGTTAGGACTGAGGACGCCCAGCAGTTGCCGTTGCTTAAAAATAGACTCCATGATAATGGTGTCACACCGACAAAAGCATGTGTTAATTACTAGGACAGTGGGCTGAGGTTGGATAGTTTCACGTCTTGTGTTGGTACAGTGAGACGAAGGTGGGCTTCATGGAGACACATAAAGAGACCAAGAGCTCATATTTGTCTTTTAATAGCAATAACACCGCCCCATGTACCGACCCACATAGTCACTGTAAAGAACATCCTCAAGAGTGTTATAGCTTTAATGGGATTTTATCTTCTTAAGCTGTCTTAGGTTTAAAAACGGAATGAAATTAAAACAAGTTATTGCCTGTCGTTAGCAAGGCTGCAGGCAGCTGAGTTTCTCAATCAAAACCATTTGATGATTCATGCGCAACTGTTTTGTCCAAACCTGAGCTGCAGTCAAACCTGTGTGACGAAGGGTGGAAAGACAAGCTCGTCGAGATCGGTCGGTACTGAAACACAATCCCAAGGCTTTACGGTGTGAAAAAGGGAAGGTGCAAGGCAGTTATTATGCACATGACAGAGCACACTGTGAGTGTATGATACACACACACACACACACACACACACACACACACTCTATATTTGTAACTGTCCATCAACTACATACATTCCCTGCCAGCTCTAATTTTACCCCTCACCAATACATGCCAACCATTGAAAGGATTATGTTTTGGACGGTTTTGGCAGATTGGCCCATTGGTGAACTTACCCATTAAGTGATGAGAACATAGACACCAAAGTCATCCATGTGTCCCTGGTAGATCATTTACTCCTGTGCTCCATGCTAGCATACTTAGCGATAGCAGGTTTTTATTATATGGCCTTTAGAGTCATACATTTTAGAAGTGAAATAACAGCTGACTGTCGCAAGGTTTACTTTTAGAATGGCCCCTTTTCAAACCGGCCACGAGGTCCTCACTTCAAACTTGGAAAACTCACACATATTAATACACACTCACGAGTATAGTATTACAAGTACACACTTACTTCTGAGTGAAGCCAAGACAGGTGTGAGAGGTGGACGGGTGTGTGTGTGGGTGTGTGTGTGTGTGTGATATGAATCAACAGGTGTGTGTGGGGTATGGTGTGCTTTTGGGGGATGGTTGTATGTTTGTTAGTTAGTCTCTCTCTCTCTCTCTTCCGATCTCACTCACTCATCCCAAAAGGAAAATCTTTTGCTCAGAGTCGCCTTTTCTTCATCTCTTAAGAAATAGGGGAGATCTCAGTTTTGCTGAAAGGTTTCTCCAAAAAACCCCTTAGGAGCAAGGAGGAGACAACAGAGAGAGAGAAGGGATTCTTGAGACTTCTTGAGATCAATGTGAAGATGCTAACATGTGACATATATAGTGATAACCAGGCTCCTACTATATGGCTGTTGGGCCCAAGGTATTGAGTTTTCTTTGAGATATTTCTCTAATCTCATGGTTTCATATTCAGGAGAGTTAAATGACACTTATTTCAGATCATTTGTGAGATCAACATGAGCTTTTATGTGGTTGTTTCTCTTGAGTTGAATTTGAGAAATAGGAGAAAATGCCTTTAGTCTCATCTTAGTGTTAAAAAGAGCTGATTTGTGTCTTTGTGACATAAAAAGGTGGAAATATTACATCTCTTCTTGGATTTTGCTTTCCTATGGGATCAACACAAACTCTCTCTCTCTCTCTCTCTCTCTCTCTCTCTCTCTCTCTCTCTCTCTCTCTCTCTCTCTCTCTCTCTCTCTCTCTCTCTCTCTCTCTCTCTCTCTCTCTCTCTCTCTCTCTCTCTCTCTCTCTCTCTCTCTCTCTCTCTCTCTCTCTCTCTCTCTCTCTCTCTCTCTCTCTCATTGTTCTCAGCAGTTTTCCTCCTTGCTAACTAACTTGATTTATTCACTCAACATCACACACACACACACACACACACACACGGTCAGTCAGTGGGTCAGCTATATGCTGACTCACCCCTGGTCAGACAGGAAGGGAGTGTGAGTTCACATGTAAGCTATTACACGATGTGTGCAGGTCTTCGTGTGTGTGTGTGTGTGTGTGTGTGTGTGTTGGGGGGTGGGTGTTTACAAAGACACACTGGAGTCTTTCATTCGTACTGTGTAACAAGCAGTCTTTGTAGTCATCCTCTTTCACCCTCTCTTACGCTCTGAGTGGTATAGGGTAATACCGATTGGTATTCAGGCCGGTGGGTGTAAGATTTAAGCAAATGTGTTGTGTATGTGTGTGTGTGTCCTTTACAGTGTGATGTCAGTAAAAGAGGTCGACTTAATCCACAACCAGCAAAGCCATGAAATTATAGCTGTTCCACCCGTTAGGCCTCTCCTCACACACTTCCCTCTCACACAGCGTTATTCATGTCATGTCTTCATTGACTTCTGCCTGGTTGTAATCTGTGCTTCCCTCCACCGTCTCTGTTGTTTGAAACCACAGCACATTCAAAGTGAAAATAGGGCAACATACTGCACAACATACACACTTCCTCATAACAATCTAGTCATCTTTTTTCATGTTTACTCATCTCAGGCACCGTCAGCACTTCCCCAGAATAACTTTCAGGCCCACAAAGACTCCTAATAGGGCAAATGGCAGATTTGTGGCATGCAAAATATAGTATTTCATCAGGCTACAGTAATTCAGTGGTAAAACCTCAAGTAGGAACTGAAAACATTGTTATACAATCAGGGTTCTCATTTTATATTTCCATTTTAGCCATGTCCTTATACACAATGACATGAGTGAGCTGGTTAGCGCTTCGGTGTCTTGCTCAAGGGCAACTGGCTGCTGTGGGGCTTAAACCTGTAACCAACTATCAGCTCACTATCCTGACTGATCAACGACTGTGCCTGCAGAAACGCATTTTCGAGTTAAACGAAATCACCACATTCAAAACATCTAGGCTGGAGAAAACACAATAACAATAAATTGTAAAAGCAGAATTGAAACACGCACAACAAACTGTCATCTCGGATTTCTGAGCTTAATCCAAGTAGGACACAAACTAGACTACAGCTGCACAGTAGCTCCAGGCCCCAGAGGAAGTGAGGAAAACACTCATTCCAGATGTCAAAAGTTATGAAGAACGATCTGGCAGCCAGACATTTAAGATACACAAGTTCTGTGTTAAAGTATACACAGATCTTTAACTACGATAAAACGTTCAAGACAGAATCGTCTTCAGCGGCTGATCCAGTACTGAAGCAGAAAAGAGTCAGGATGGGGAATTTATGCCACTGTAGTATCCAAGGGTATAGCAATATTTAGCTGGATTTATACATCATGTGTAGTACTTCCTGGAGCAAACAGCAAAGGACTCGTGTCACAAGAACAAATCACTTTCTCCCTCTCTGCCATCCCTCCCTCCTCCTACTACATTTCCTTCCTCTCTCTCTCCATTCCTCTAGTTTTGTTTTCCTTCTCTTGCCCCTTTGATTGCATTCCTGCTAACCAATCCTGCTTCTGTCCTCCCTTTTGTGTGTGTGTGTGTGTGTGTGTGTGTGTGTGTGTGTGTGTGTGTGTGTGTGTGTGTGTGTGTGTGTGTGTGTGTGTGTGTGTGTGTGTGTGTGTGTGTGTGTGTGTGTGTGTGGCCACGTAGGACCATGGGGTTTGGGGGATTGGTCCGCCCACTCGCTCCACTGTTAACTGTCTAGCTACCGGCTAGCTACAGTATACTACAACCAACCAGCAGGAAACTGGGGGAGGCTGGGTCAGGAGGGACGTAACCCCCCACTTTCCCACCAAAAATCTAGGGTGTTGTTAAAAGAGGAATGCCCAATATGTTTTATGTTAACAAGAGGGCCCCTCCTTCCCTACTCAAACTGTCCCCTGGCTGCAGTTACATTTTAGTCATATTTGGAGCAACTTACAATCAATGCGGCAGTAGAATAAGCTCAAACTCACCCTTGCTACAAAGCCGATAATAAAGAGTGCAGGTTCCAAAACAACAGGGGAACTGTATTAAGCCGTTTTCCGTAGGTGCAAACAACCTTTTTTTTCCTTTGCACGGCTTACCAACATCTCAAAATTGAACAAGCCTTGTTGCCATGGAATCAAACTGAGGCTCTGCTCCTCGCCACTACCCATAGCAACTCACTGGCTGACTAAGTGACTAAGTGGCTGGATGAATGTCTGACAAGCTGCCTGGCAAAAATGACTGACTTGTGTTTTATTTGGAGGGATTATATGAATAGGAAAAATAGCTCATTATGAATTCCCTGGTGCACAAACTCTACTCTGTTATATTATTAGTAGACGTGCACAGCCACGAAAAAGGAAACAAAAAGGAGAGAGAAAGGAGAGAGAAAGAGATGAGGGACAAATGAGAAGAATGAGAATATGGTCGATGACATGAGGCAGAGCAAAGAGACACACAGAGAGAGAGAGAGAGAGAGAGAGAGAGAGAGAGAGAGAGAGAGAGAGAGAGAGAGAGAGAGAGAGAGAGAGAGAGAGAGAGAGAGAGAGAGAGAGAGAGAGAGAGAGGAACGATGAAGCGAGGGAGGGCTAGAGGGAGGTGAAGAGAAGAAACAGGAATAGATTCCCACATGTTCCATGTCTTTTGTCAGTGAACAGGGATCTCCCCGATATCCGCTCTCCTCCCTGACCAGCTAACGTTGCCTCTCCTGTTACACTGTTTGGTAGCGAGTGCTCCACACTTCCCCGTCTCAAGGAGCCCGATATGTCTCAATCAGTGAATCGACTGAAAATTAATCTCTTTGTTGTCCAAACCACATAAGCAGGGAAGTCAGGGATGGGATCAGGACAATGAAAAGGGGGAACTACTGTGAGTGAATGCCGGAAAATAGGCGTCCTCATGAGAGATGAATGAAAGATGAGTGTCCAAAAATGAAAAGGCAAACAAAACATACCCCTAAAGAAAATCTTTGGTATCCCATCTTCAATGTGGCCTACATTTGTGAGGCATTTTGGGTTCTTTGTGAACCTGTTAGCCCATTTCAAGACCAGACTTGAAAAATGCATGCATCAGTGCATTAATGTATGCATGTATAACTAAATGGATGGTGGGATGAGTGAATGGATGAATGACTGAAATAATAAATGAATGAACCTGCATTGCCAAAGAGAGACATTTGTCTGCCATAACACAAAAGGGTTCAGAATGAAATGATTCTTATTCTGAAGTGATTTTATTCTCATAAAAGTGGATTTAATTGACTAAGTTTCTCTTCTGGTGAATTACAAAGGACGTGGAGCACAATACTGCAGGGACATTATCATGAGCTCATTTACTCACACTCATTTGTCCCTGAAAGCCTCTTGTGCATTGTATATCAATCCATTATTGGTAAACAATCAAATCCATTTAAAAATCCTCTCTAGGCTCTTTAATCACCACTGCTGGCATTTGAGTCCATATGGTATCTCCGCTATTTAATCATCCACATCTCAATGGAGATCCCACTTACATCTGCAAATAAAATCTCAATGCAAGTAAGACTCTGAAGACGGGACAAACACACGCCGACACAAATGTAAACAGACTCCGGACTGACTGTTCTCCTAAACCACATAGTAAGTGGCGTATCAATTTTCAACCTTCCTCGGGTGCAGTTACACCTGTGTTTAAATGTGGGTTGGGGCGGCTGTGGCTCAGTGGTAGAGCAGGTTGTCCACCGATCACAAGGTTGGCGCTTCGATCCCCGGCTCCTCCTGTCCACATGTCGAAGTGTCCTTGGGCAAGACACTGAACCCACAAATTGCTCCCGATGGTCAGGCCAGCACATTGCATGGTAGCTCACTGCCATCGGGGTGTGTTAGTGTATGGGTGAGAGGCAAAATATTAAAAAGCGCTTCGGATAAAAGGATAAATGCAGCCATTTCATATCGGGTTACAGTCAGTCACCATTTGTCAATGGATTGGATTTTGTACGGCCAGGTGTAAATGGGGAGACAGCCAGGTGATTAACACACTGAAGCCTCTTGTTGATATGACAGCAAGACAATTACTCCACTGGTAGGCTATAGAGAGAACGCCCCGCACGTGTGTGTGTGGTCTTCTGGAGACCTGGAGACCTTCTCTCTGTTAGCCTACTAGGAATTCTCCAAACCCGCTAAGTCGCTGTATTCCTCACACTAGGAATAGAATATGGGTCAATGCCAGCTCAGTAGAGTCAACATGAGCTCGTGGACTTACTGACGAGTGACGCCACCAACAACACCACTGCAGCCACCTGGTTACATTGTAATGGGGCGTTGCATGTGTCACCGTGACCAAGGTCTTCATGCTGGTGCAGAGGAACTCTAGACACAGCTACCGTTGATCATGCGTAGTCATCACTAGAGCCAGGCAACTCAAGCTAGGACTTTTTACACTGGGCGCCCCAACCCAACCCCCTCCATCACCCCTTTCATTAAAGAAAGAGAGGGGGGGGGGGCATGCAACAAGGGTTCCAGGCTGGATCTGAACCCAGGACCACCTGAGCCACAGAGACACCCCAATCTTTTATTCTAATCAGTGATAATTAAATGTTATTGGAATGGCAGCTAAGAAAAACTCTTAGTTCTTCTAAAAAAATGTTTTTAAATCCCTTTTTATTTAAAAAGAAAGTTCAAATGTTCAAGTTTTTTTTTTAAGGATAATTGAATAGTATTTATAAAGCGTTGCTTTCAGCCGAGCAACGTAATTCTTGAACAGTAGTTAAACAAAGTGGTTTTCTAAGCGACACGAGTACCGGTATGAGTTGGCGCATTAATATTGAGTTAAATTAACTGTTATCCGGTCACAGGTGTGTTTTATAACGGCTTCAAACATCCCTCAGCCAACCAGAACTGAGAACCGGGACTAACCATTTCCATTTTTGTATAAACCGTCGTTATACCTGTGGGTATAATGGGAAGTTTAACATGGATACGGTTTTTCAGGGTCCAACAAGTATTCCGTATTTATAGGCACCACGCTATTGCGGTCTACTGTGGATTCATTTTTTCCGGTGCTGTCCACATTATTTCCTGATTTTCTGTGTAGTCTTCATCACTACATATGGCCCATATAGGCTAGACCAAACGGTGCTAGGCCAAAAGCACCACCAAAAGGCCTATTAACGTTCCTTTATCAACAGTTTGCTTTTGGACTACAGATTGACAACCCCCTACCTCCTGACTGATTATACTGTAGAGTCCTATTACTTAGCAGGGCCGCCTGATCGATACGTTCGATCGGTTTCGAGGCCGGTTATTGTTAGGATCTTTACCTCACAGTCGTAGAGGTCCGTTAGCTGATTGATAATCCACTCCTCCAGGTTCAGTCTCTTCCTCAGCTCCTTGCGGTCGTATTTGACAGTAACGCGTCCCTGCTTCCGAACCGGTGTCTCTGGTTCCTCCGTGGTGCCGGCCGGCGTCTGGAAATATACCCGGGGTTGAGGGCTCGTCTCCGGGCTTGTCACAGCGGCCATGGTCGGTCGGTTTGAAAAATCCCCCGCAGGTGTGGAAGTGTGAAAGGCGCGACGAATGTAGGCGAACAGTAGTCTAGACGTGTAGTCGCGTTGCAACACACAAAAAAACCCCGACTGACTTTGACTTGAAATCTCCCGAAAAACTAGACCTGATGCTTTTGTTGTCCAAATCGCTCAAAGGAACATCGGCAGTGGCCAGCCGCTTTCACAACACAAAAGCTACGAACGGATACGGTAAAACGTGAAGTGTAACCGGCTTATTAGGCTATTTACAGCATGCAAACTCTGCGTATATAAAAAAGAAACGGTAGCAGAGCCGGCCTCAACTCTTCATTCAGTACAAAGAGAAATCACACGCTCTCGCTCTGTCTTTCTCTCCTTCTCTCTCTCTCCTCGCTAGAGATGCGTGCGCGTTCTCTGGAGCTCGACAGCGAATCCGACGTAACGTGGTCGCAAAACAAATGTTGATTTTTTTTTTTTCTCTTTAAAACCCTTTCACCCCCCTCTCGTTCTCTTTTCTTCTCCTATATCCGCCTCACTTCTTTCCTGCCTGCCACCCTCCCTCTCGTTCTCTTTACTTTCAAAATGTAACCCCCCTCCCTCGCGCGCCTCAGTTCAAATCAGTCTAATTCATTTAGCATTAAAATAAAACATAATCCTGCCAAAGCATCAGCATTTTAACATTCATACCAGAAATCCCATTCTCCTCTTCTTTCAGTGTGTGTGCCCACACCGAAAGATTTAAGACCTACTCACTATTCACCCACTATTCAGTGGCCTAACCTTTCACAAACTTTTGACTTTGACTTTTCAAATAGCCTATTATCTACTATTGTGTGCCCAATTTGTCTTCCTGGGGCAAATCCATTATATACTACAGACATACTAGACTGCAGTGCTTATTGTGCAACGCTTTGCCACAAAGTGGCAGTTTTGCCTAAGGGGCATAACTACTTTTTCAAACCTAAATCAAACACTACAATCGATTTCAATGCTCATTTGACTACCCCACAACGGTTAAACATCTCCTCTCACATTATCCCATACTGCTATCACACATTAAACTTCAAAAGATGTTTAGAAATATGTTTCAAAATATACAAAAATGTCTAAAAATGCATTTGCACATGTAGATGGCATTCACTCAAAACGTGTTTGTATTATATTTTGTGTTGTATGTGTTTTGTAGATATGTGAAATGTATTTTTCCTGTATGGAGTAATATACTGTGCTGTAGGCGCTAAGCGGCGTTGCAGCAGCCGGCTTTTCTAGTTTGCAATTTATCTTGAGCTTAATCTGCAGGCCATGACAGAGATAAAACTACTGAGTATTACATTAACATGAGTCACATTTTTAAAGGGTTTGTCCATTGTGTTGCAACAGCAGGGAACCGCACACCCCGGCTAGGTTGGTTAATAGCAAGAATTTTAATAATAATAGGGGTGTGAAGTGAAGGGGGAGGTGGAGAGAAAGAAAGAGAGAGTGAGAGAGCATTCTTAATATCACTCTCTTCCCGCATTCCCTCCCTTGGAGTGTGTATGGGGGTGTCCACATCTGTCTGCATGCTTATATTGGTTGTGTGTGTGTGTGTGTGTGTGTGTGTGTGTTTCACTTTGGCCCAAGCAACAGTTTCACAGACAACCATGGCAACAAGACATAAAAAACTGAATAATTCAATGAGCATGTCTGAAACTTACAGTCGAGTAAGCACAGACACACTGACACGCCACACACACACACACACACACACAGACACACACACACACACATAGACACACACACAGAGACACACACACACACACTGTAATTCAAACACATCCATTTGTGTTTGCATATGAACACACTCTCTCTCTCGCTCTCATCATTCACACACCACACACACATCCATGCAGCTGCTGTAGCCTTTTGCACAAAAACATCCACTTCAACACATACACAGACTAAGTGGGTTATTGGGTTAAAGAAGAAAAAACATGCTGAGTGTTTAATAAAACTAGCTGTGCATGTACAGGATATCAGTATATACTACTTACAAAGAAAGACCTGTATGACCTATTAGTGCTATTTGGGCCTTTCATCTTCATGTCAGACACACACACACACACATAAAACACACCCACACTCTGGAGAGGGAGGTCAGTGTAATGTTAGCATGTAATATTAAAAGCTATGGTGGCTGTAGGGAGTGTGGAAATGGGGCCAGGAAGGTAGCAGACTAGTCCATAGACTGTATGCTAGGAATGTATGCGTGTGCGTGTGTGTGTATGTGTGTGTACTAAACTCATATAATCTCACGATTAAACCTAACCCATTTTCAACTGAAATATGTGTTTATGGCTTTTATTAAGAAAACACTTTGAATAAAAAAAAAAACTATAACAAAAAATGGAGAAATTACTCTCATCTCAAGGTTTTGTCCTCATCACAGCTCATCAACTCAAACTGTGTAATAATCCAGATATGGGGAAGAGACATATTTTTATATTTATGGTCGCCACTTCCTCCTCTCGCCACACCAAGCTCACACCTGGCTCTATGTGTCTTTTTGCATGGACCCTGCTACCAGAACCACTGTCACCAAAATAGACTTCTCTCCTCTCTCTCTCCTAGAAAGTCCAATGACAGACAGGGGTTTAGGACTCATCCGTCCACATGGGGGAGCTGCAGAGCTGTTTCCATCTCGTTGTCTGCTCTGTGAGACGATGAAGAGGAAGGGAGTCTGGCACTGGGAGCATGATGTGTAAATAAAGATCAGACAGATCAATTCAAATTCCCACTGTATCATCACATCGTTTTTTCAGAGGTAATAATAAAACTGGATTGATTCCCGTAGCTGTTGTTTTCTGTTGCCCTCCGCCACATGTCAGAGGTCAGAGGTCAGCTACAGAACAGTAACCTTGGAGCTGGTAGAGAATCCAGTGTCTTTGTCAAGGACACTTCAGCAGGGCGGATACTTGGGAGCTTGAAGGACGTTTAAGGACGGTTTCCCAGCTCACTACACCGCCCCGCCGCCCTTGAATGTTCCGATCACAGCACTTATTGCACTGCAGATCTCTGAATAGTCCTTTCCTACGACTAAATGACCAGTAGGACAGGATGGGTTGAATCACCTTAGGGATAACACTCAGCAAGAGGTGGCAAAGAATCACTCAGAGCAAAGTGGAGATTTTATTTTGAAATCTATGAGAATATGGAAGAATGAGCACGGGAAGAATTGGAATTCATCTTGCTTTTTAAACTTTACAGATGCTGAAAAATCTTTAGTATTCTATTCTATTCTATTCTATTCTATTCTATGTTCTGGTCTCTGTTTTCCTTTTCAGTTTCTTCACATTCTGCGATTGCTGTGATTTCAGGCTTAAACCCAAATTCAGCAGGGTTGCTTTCCTTCACAGACAAATCCAGCCCTTCTATCCAGGCGAACAGTATTTGTCACTCACACACAATGATTTAAACCAGATTGTGTAAATACACCTTCGCCCAACGCAGATTGCCATGATTCAAACGTGTGCACATATAGATAACCTGAGTATATTTGTAAAGTATGGGCTCACATTCAACAAAATGGTGAAACATCATACCTTAGGTTTGTACACAGCAAAGCTCTGCAGAACGGCAGGGGTCACCATTTCTGATTTGGCGGCTGTCAGAGTATTTGACCTGAGTATATTAAATACATATTTTATGCCAACTGCATATACTGTATTCTGTATAAACAACCACAACAAATCAAGCCGATAAAGAATGTGTAGTGATACAAACCTGCTGCGCCTCCTGCAGCCCCAGGTGGACAGTGTGTCTCTCAATCCTTGAGCAACCTCCCCGGTATGATCTTGGGGAAAGTATGCTGCAGGCTTCTGCTTTTCAGTGTAAAATCATCATCAATAAGTGTGTACTTATTTGGGCAATTCCGGATTTGTGACAAAAAAATCCAAAAACGGCCAAAAGAGGAAATTTCATAAACAAAATAAGTGGTGAAGGGCTGGACACAACTTTACCAGAGTTTACCATATTCCCTCTACTAATGTGCGATTTTGAGTTTACCATCCCTTTAAGTAACCTCAAAGCAGCGGAGAGCTCCAAAGCAACTAATAGAAACTAGTAGGGCCACATTCCAAACTGTTGCGCAATCAAGCAACTCGTGTGTGAGGGGGCAGTAGTGGCTCCATTTAGTCGCTAGGTGGCAGTGTAGGACTATATTACAATCACATAGTGGCAGCGATCTGTAGATGGTAAATAAACACACACAGGCTATGCCAATGTGGACTGACCACATCAAAGAAAGACAATTCAGAGATATATTTCACTTCAGTATTTTTGTGCTGTTTCACCGCATGTTGGCAGGGTGGCCTCGTGGTTACAGAGACCGTCCTTCAACTGGACAGTCTGGGGTCAACACCCGAAGCATCCGTCCTGCTGAAGTGTCCCTTGGCAAGATACCGCATTGTGTTCTGTACATACATGTTCTGTAGCGCAACCTGACCTCTGACCTCTCTTTGGTAGGGGGGCAAGAGAAAAGACAGCAGAAATAGTCTGTAGTAGCCAGGACTTGCTTAGTTTCACACCTTGATAACTTTCTCCCACATACGCCAAGCTTCTCCCTTCAAAGTTAAAGAAATACATGGGTCTAATCTCCAGTGAACTGTTGGCTACCTTAGGCCAAAATCTCTGCAGCATTTTAGAGTAATTTGATCAAGCTTTTATTGCTACTGTTGACAGAGTCAGGCCTTTCCTATTAGGGGTGGTGTGTGTATCTGTGTGATGTGTGTGTGTGTGTGTGTGTGTGTGTGTGTGTGTTTGTGCACGCGCTTGCTTGTGTACTGTACATGCATGTGTGTGTGTGTGGGGGTCTCAGTGTGTGGAGAGAGTGAATATGCCAGTGTGCCCTTATACAATGTGTCTTTGTTAGTCCTTGGCTTGCTGTCGAAGAGAAAGATCTGGCTATTGCTGGAGCGAGAGAGAGAGAGAGAGAGAGAGAGAGAGAGAGGAGTGGGTGGGGTCTTCCCTTTCTTGACGACCACTTCTCCATAAATCTCTCTCCCTCTCTTCTTTCCATTTTTAACCTCCTCTCATCCCCCTCTTCTCTCTTTTCATAACCCCCTTTATCAGCAGGTCATTATGGTGCCCCTCTTCTCTACTCATCCCCATTCCTCCTCCCCTTCTCCCCTCGTTTCTTTCTTTCTTTCTTTCTTTCTTTCTTTCTTTCTTTCTTTCTTTCTTTCGTTACAGTGTAGAACAACAGTATCGTGCTGGTAATAGGAGAGACTGTACAACTAGGCTCGGCTACATCTAGGTATTCACATAAATATAAACAATCTTCCTCCCTCCATCCCTTTCCTTTCCTTTCTTTCAACCTCTAAATCCATCCATCCTCTTTCTAGGTAGCAGGTCAGGTAAAAAAAATATAATCATTCCACAATTTCATAGCACTGGGAAAAAAAAAGGACAATTTGTGTTGTGAAGTGGACGGTTTGTGTCTCTTCCCATGGTACAGCACATTGAGCACCCAGTAGATGAACTGCCCTTCTCTCGGATCTTTCCCAGTCTGTTGTCATCCTCTTTTGATTGGTTTCCTTTGCAGCAAATGAGGGCAGAACCGAAAACCAGATCTTGTCACAAACATGAAGAGGAAATAGAGCCTAGATTGTGGTCTCCCTTCAATTCAGTTTACTGTCCAGAGTAAGACCCAAAGACTTCTAGTGTAGCGTTTTCTTTACATTGAGATACTTTTTAACTATCTCTCCATTTAGGTGATATCCTTCTTATTCTAAATGAAATCTCTTCCTCATTTGTTGCCTGTCTTTCTGTATTTTCAACTTTCACCCTCTGAAGGGGGCTCTCTGAGAACATCGACACACACCACAGCTGTGTTTGGCAGTGTGTGTGTGTGTGTGTGTGTGTGTGTGTTTGAAACAACGAGGGGGCAGGAGAGAGAGAAAGTGTGTGTTTTTTCGCGATAAAGTAGACGCACTGCACATCTTCACTTATTTGTTTCAAGGGGCTACAGAAGACAAAACCTCCATATTTACCCAGATGAACAGAGAGATGGAGAAGCAACAGAGAGAGAGAAACATAGAGAGAGAATGTGTCTGAATGAGGAGAGAGAGAGCAGAAAGAAAAGACAGTGGGTGAATGGAGGGAGGAGGCAGTCTATTGACACCACAGGTGCCTGCTCTTCAGATGCAACATCCAACACGCCATTGTTTGGCTAAGGGGAAGTCCTTCTGTGTGTGTGTGTGTGTGTGTGTGTGTGTGCTGCACCATTGAAAGAATGCATATGCATGTATTGATTTACCCATTGATTTTGTATTTATTTGTTGTCATTTGAGAGATCATGTGCAGCGTGTGTTGTTTCAGCATCAGATTAATCAACAGGTTCAGCCGGACTCAGTTACCACCCTGATTTAGAATGTTTCTGGGTCAAACGTGCGCACACACACGTGCATGCACGCACACACACACACACACACACACACACACACACAGATGCCAATCTGTCTGGCTGCTGAATAGTTAAATAATGTATCTTCCACTCGGTGTGTGCATCCACACAGAGTCATGTAACAACGACACGAGTTGAGGAAGAACAATGTCCAGACACAAATGTTAAAGTGTGTGTTCATGAAAGACTGTTGATTCTTTTGGATTGACTTTTTTATTTCCTCTTTTGCCTGCTATGGTTTGGTCCAGGAAAAGCACTCTGCACACACTGTCAGTCAGTCAGGCTGCATGCATAGCAGACATTCCTGCTGGGTGTAGTTGCTCTGTTGCTCTTTTGTTTTTTTATGAGAAGTCCAAGTTGTAATGTTCCCTGGCAATGGGATTTGGACTGTAACAGCGCAGCCTCCTTCTACTCTCGCACGTCTTGAAAACACGACATACGACCACTAGTCTGAGGCAGGGTACATGCTACACTACATTGCAGATCACCTGGTTAAACTCATGTACGGTGGCTTTCTCCAATTCAGGATTGTCACCTGATCGCTTTTCTTGGTTTGGATTGCCCCGCCTCCAAATCCACTAAATGCAAAGTTTAACAGCCAGTTAGTCCCTCTTTACATAATGCAGTTTGAATAAGGTCATTATCATCATAAAGTCAGTCAAAACATCTGCAAGTTGATTCTGGTGTTTTTCCAGTAACTGTACTGTAATTTCTTTGTTGTAATCTGTTACTCTCAACGCCATAGGCAACTGTTTTGAGTGTGTCTGTTGTATTCAATAGCAAGTTTATAGTTTATATATATATATACAATTTTTTTTTTTTTTTTTTTAAATCTCCTATAGTATCACTATAATACATAAATAAAAGTTGAGTAAACCACTGTATGACCTCCAATCAGTTTTCATTAAAAGGCAAACAATCACCAGTATAAACAAGAATCAATTAGACAATGTTAATGTGTGTTTCTTAAAAGACCCCATCTTTTTATACAGTTTTCCTCTATTTTATATTGTATTCCTGACCTTTGCCTCTACAGTACTTGCTTTTATTCTTGTTTTGTTCTTATTCTTCTATGTTTAGTGTTTATTGTTATGCACCAAGACAAATTCCTTGTATGTGAAAACATATTTGGCAATAAGCCTGTTTCTGATTCAATTACTGCATTCTGTATAAAATATTGTCTGATCTTCATCTAAGTCATAACAATAGATAAACAATGTGATTTAACAAATAATAAAAGCATGTTAAAGTACATTTTTGTGTTAACAGCTTGGATTGGACGAATGTATGGTCAGGACTCCAAAATGTCAATTTTCCTGTTTACCCAGTTTGTTGTAGATTTGCTTTTGTGTTTCATGCTGCATGATGCAACCTCTGTTAATGAATGACTTATTGACATTCTCCTGTAGAATTTCATTATACAGTTTGGAGTTTATTGATTCCTCAATGATTGAAGCCGTCCATGCCCTGAGGCAGCACGATGCTCCCTCCACCACGCTTCATGGTTGGGATGAGGTTGTGCTGTTGGTTTGCAGTGTTTTTTTCTCCAAACATAGTGTTGTCTGTCCACAGAACATTGTTCCAGTAGCTTTGTGGAACATCCAGGTGGTCTTTGGCAAACTTGAGACGGGCAGCCATATTTTTTTTTGTGGAGAGCAGTGGTTTCCTCCTTGGTATCCTCCACGAACACCTTGTTTTTCTTAGCGTGGACTTGTAGACACAGAAAGTTCAAGAGATGCCTGCAGATCCTCAGCTGTTACCTTTAGGTTCTTTGTCTCCTCCTTGACCATTATGCAGCGTGCTCTTATTGTGGTCTATGCTGGACGCCCACTCTGAGGAAGAGCAGCAATGGCACTGAATTTTCTCCATTTGTACACAATCTGTATGACTGGAGACTGATAGGGGGGGAATGCTTTTGTAGCCTTTTCCAGCCTGATGAGCCTCAACCACTCTTCTCTCTAGCTCCTTTTTTTTTTTTGGAGAGTAGACTTTGTGGGGGGGTTTTTATATGAGAGGACACGTCTAACCCACACCTGAATGTCATCTCATTGATTGGATCACCTGACTTCAATCACTTCCTTTCATAGAAAGGGGGTAATCATTATCTAGATCAGGATCATTATCCTAATAATTATTGTAGATGTTCACATACTTTTTCCATCTTAAGCTGTTAATGTTTGAACAATATGTTCAATAAAAAGGTGTAAAAGTACATTGTTTTGTGTGTTATTTGTTAAATCACATATGACTCAAGGTAATTCAAAAGGGTTCACAAACTTTTTCTCGCAACTGTAACTTACATCAGTTTGTTATTACTTATGATGGTGTATACTGTAAATTTACATCATAAGGATTTATGTCAGGCTAAGTGAACTGAACTCTAATCCGCAAATGAAAATGAATAAATAAATAAATAAAGTTTTCTTTCAGTGGGTTTAAACCCCGATACACAAAAAAACGTGATGAGAGGGGGAGATAAAGGGAGAGAGAGAGAGAGTGAGCGAGAAAGACAGAGAGACTAAAGTAAAACACACCCCCTTTAGCCAATCTCTTCCTGACTTTCTCCCTCCCTCTCTCATTCACTCACTCAGTGCTATCTACCGCTGCGCTTCTCTCTTTCTCTGTCTCTCTCTCTCTTTCTCTCGCTCCTCGGAATCTCTCTTTTTTTCTCTACGAAACATGCAGGGAGGAGCGGAGGAGGAGAAAAGAAACGCGTCGAGGGCGAAAAGAGAGAGAGGAAGCAGAGAAAGTTGGTAGAGGAGAGGGGAAGAGGGAGGAAGAAGAAGAAGAGGAGAGAGAGAGAAGGCGCCCAGATGGGAGGAAGGAAGGAAAAGATCTCTCTGCGGGCTCAAGTGCGCGATTAAAGGATCCTGCATCAATAAACAAATATATGAATCAAGGCCCATAATAAAAACGGGGTATTATAGGCGCGCCACCGCGTCACGGGGACGCGGACAGGGACTAGACAGCGGCAGTGCGCGGTAAAGCAGCCAAATCCCGTCTTTCTGTCCTCTCTGGATCACTTCTCATGTAAACTCTCACCGTCCAAATGACTCTCGGTGGGGTTTACTAACTTTCGGGCAGTGCTTTAAAACTTTAAAGCCTCTTCCTCCCCCTCCCGGCAAGATCCAATTAACTTTCTCCCCGGAAAAGAAAAAGGATTCCGAAGTGGAGGAAGGAAGAGGGGAACCAGGGAGGGATTTTTTTTTAATTTTTTTACCGACGGACTGCTGCTCGCTGTAGCCGGGGTTTAGGCGTTGGCACCCGGGCAGGGAGTCCCTCGCCATGGCCGGGGCCAAGCCGGGAGTCCACGCTCTGCAGCTCAAACCCGTGTCGGTCCACGACACGCTGAAGAAGGGGGGCAAGTTCATCAAATGGGACGAGGTGAGAGAAAATATTTGTATTTATTTGCTTCCTGCTCAGACGGGACAGACTGTAGGCGCTTGGCGCGGTTTTAACATGTAGATATGAATCGCATTCTTCTTTAGAGGCAAATAATGGATCTAGTGATTTACTGTGAGTAGTGGATCATAGTGTGACTGTCCGCTGTGACTAAGACAATAGTCACCTGATTATAGACGGACAATATGAGAAATGACAGTTGCTGTTGTGAAGCTTCTGTAACACACGAGGGTGAAGTGTGTGTGGGCGAATTCCCCTATAGGTGTGTGTGTGTGTGTGTGTGTGTGTGTGTGTGTGTGTGTGTGTGTGTGTGTGTGTGTGTGTGTGTGTGTGTTCTCATCAGATAGACTCACAACCCTGCAAGCCTAAAGAATTCCCCCATAGCCGCCACCGGGCAGCAGGGGTTGTGTGTGTGTGTGTGTGTGTTGTATTGAATTCTTGTCAAGCCAGTTTTTCCTCATGCTCAGGTTCAGACGCATTCTCACCCCTCTCCCTCTCTCCTCCTTTTCTCCTCTTTCTTTCTTTCTGTTCTTCTACAATCCCCCTTTTATCCCAGTGGAAAAATGAGAGAAAGCACCTGTCTGAGTGGGAGGCACTGGAGTGATTCGAGTCGTAAATACACTCTGGGCTCCAAAATGTTGCGTTGGCGGTTTTCTACACCTTTAAACGTTTTTCTGGGAATGTGCTGTCTTGCTCCTGATACTTTCTTCAAATCAAGCTTCTTTCTGAAGTCTTTGCTCTTCCGCGTATTTCTGCAGCAGCACGCACGCACGGCAACCCTGACATGCGCCTGGTCGAGTCTGTCATTGGCCGTAATGACTGTGTGTGTGTGTGTGTGTGTGTGTGTGTGTGTGTGTCTGTCTGTCTGTCTGTCTGTCTGTCTGAATGGCCGTCAATGATTAACTGAGTTGCTGACTGATATGGACTCTCAATGTAGGCCTGTGTCTTGCATTTGCGAACCTCTCTCTTGGATTTGCAACAGATGTTCATGCAAAGTGTGTATGTATGTCTGCGTGTGCGTGCGCGCGTGCGCATTGCCCTGTTGTAGATCTAATAAAGCCTTTATCATAAGTATACCTTGTAGATTAAGAGAGCTATCAAGTGTGGTGTTGACACTTACACACACACACACCGCTAATGAGGGCTATTAAGTGATTGAAAGTAAACCAATTTATAGCAACAGGATCCACACAGATGTTAGTGATGTTGTATCGTGTGTGTGTCTGCCTATCTGTCCTCCTAAGAAGAGTCTTGTCACGCAAACAGTAAATGGCATGTCATTCTGATTTCCTTTTCTTTCTGTCTCTCACACACTCTCTCTGTTTGACCCTCAAAGGGAATTCCCAGGAAATAGTTATGCTAGTGATTAACTGTGTGAACAGTCTCAAACATGTGCCGTCTTTCTTTCCCGCTCTCTTTCATCCCCTCTCACTCCATGTTGTTCTCTCTCTTTTTTTTCTTTCTTCTTTTCTAATTCCCACCAGAAACAACAAATGAAATATGACTAAGGAATGATAGAGAGGAGGAAGAGGAGAGAGAGAGAAAACAGTGTTGGGGGGGGAGGAGGAATGTGGGTGAGGATGAGAGACAGAGAGAGAGACTGAAATGTCTCGTTCCAAATGAAGATAAAAGGACAGTTTTTGGGACATTAGTGCGTTGGTCAACTTCTCTGTTAAAGGTGCTTGTGTAGCGTTTTATACATCAATAGATCACTGTCAGATGAATTGTGATACCTTGGTAAAGTTACGTGAACAAATGAGACTGTGGTCGAGACGATTGGTAACACTTTAGCATCCATTATGTATGTAGCTGCTTGTGCTTTCCTTTCAGGATTTAGCAAATTGAAAAAAAAGAGTAGAGAATCTGGATTTATATGGACTCCAAGACACACACACACACACACACACACACACACACACACACACACACACACACACACACACACACACACACACACACAGAGAGAGAGCCCGAGGGCACTCCAGTTTGTTTACATGAAGACCCCACTTTTGACCCCCATCGCTGTCTCTCTCTCCCTCTTTCTCTCCCCCTCTTATCTACCTCTTTCGGTAGCATCCCTTCATTCTCCTGCCCGTCCTCCTTCCTCCTCCCTTCAGTCGCTCATTCGTCGTTGCTGTTGTCTCTCTCTTTTTTTTTTCTCACAACATAACCTGTGTTTCTCAGTGGTTTGGGGAACTCTACTGTATGGGCCCCTCTAATGTCACAGTTGCAAGTCCGCACACACCAATGCACACACACTTGTATCCCCACACACACACACACACACACACACACACTCTGACTCAATTCAGGAGGAGGAGGAATAGGAATGCACTGCAAATTGACTCTGCGTGTGTATGTGTGTGTGTGCATGCATGTGTGTGGTTGTTTTGTTCTGGGTGTGTGTTACACATTGAATGACTTCCTGTTCAAGCTTGTTGTGAGCTCCAGAGCCAAGCCATTTTCCCCTCCCTCTCCACCCCTCTCCTCTCCTGCTCCACCCTACCCAGCTCAACCTCAATTCAATTTATATGACTGGAACTAACTGGAATTCAGTTAAAATTCCTCCCAAACAACCAATTTAGACGAGCACAGACGGACGATACAATTTGGTTCTCAACCGATGTGCCCTGGAGCGAGCTGCGGCGCGCCTTGATGTGACTCTCACATGTTAAGAAAATCACCGGACCCCCCTTCACACCCAAAACGATCATTTGTCTCCCATCCAGGTTGTGTCCCGATACGATTCAGCTGGATTACATTTACACCTCGCGTTAAAATATGTTTCCGGTGTCCGCGGTGACATCAGATTGCACGTGCCATCGCAATAGTTTTGCCAAGTTTTGAGTAATAACTGGAGATGTCGACCTCTCTCTACTTAATACCCATAATCCTGTGCGTTTTGAGCTTGCTTCCTGTAGTGGGTTCGGTTGGTGATCTGCTCTGTGTGTGCTTCCTATTGGGATCCCCGCGCAAAACTTATTTCCATTCACATAATCAATGTGTTGTAAGTGGTTTGGAAATACAATTGCATGTAGACTTTGTTGTTAAGGTGGCCAGATGGGTCTCTGACCACTTACGGATGTTTTAGGTGATCGGTTCTTCAATCGGAGTGTGTTTATTGAGGTTGAGCTCAATCCAAACACACTCTGGGTGTTCATGTCAGATGCGAGGCGGGGCTTTGTCAAATAAAACGAAAGATTGTTTGCGCTTATAATCAAATCTTTTCAAGCAAGCCGATGCTGCCTGGGCCAAATCCAGCCGCTCTTGTTGGTGAATTATCATTAAAGGCTTTGTGTGACATTTTTTTAAAGCGGTCAATAATTCTGAGTTGAGTTAGTACCAATAAAGTCGAGGGCTACTGGACTGGACTGGGATGGATAATCTCAACAAGTGTGCTGCCGAGTAAACTTCCTCAAGATTTCACTCAAATTTTAAAGTCTCTGTCAAACAAAGATTACGTTATAAATCAATTAAAGGTGATTTCACCAACGTTGACCTTTGTGTCTTTGTCTTTCAAGAGAAAAGGATATTTCATTCTATTGCTTGGGTGTTTTATGGACAACCATGTTCACTAATATTTACTTATATTAAACATTTCTTTCCCCCAAATTTGAGATGATTCATGTAGATACAGTAACTGTTGGTTCAAGTTTTCTTTCTACAATCTCAGTCAATGCAATGTTACAGGACTGGAAAAAAAATGTATTTGGAAGTTTATGGAAAATGTGTTTAGCTGGAAAACAACCTAAATTTCAGTTGAATTTCCCCTTTAAACTGCTTCATGTACGCTTTTCCTTTGTTGCAAGTTGGGACCTGCTTGGCAGCTCCTTGTATTGTCTGTCTACATTTGTAGTGTTTTTCCTTTTCGGCTGGGCTGAAGCCACTTCCTCGCAAACAATAACTTAACCGTGCCACGGAGTTTTATGTTTGGTGCCACAGAGAGCCGCCAAGAAAGTTTGGCATCCTGCTCTCCTAAAAAAAGAAGTTGACATTTTCAGCACTTCATTGAGCGAAGCAGTTGAACTGTGCACTGCGTTGTACACGTGTCGACGTGCAACACTGACATAACATGAACTACTCCTGACATGTGGAGTGTTGAAAAGTCCCTAACAAGATTTTGAAGTGTGCCTTCGTTCCAATACATACTGCTTGGAGTCAGATTGACTTTAATAGTAACCAGTGATGGGGCTTTACTTTCATGCCATTAATCATTTTGTAATCAGCTTTATCAAAACGGTGGATACCCTCAGGCTGGAGGAAGAGAGGGGAGAAACGAGAGAAAGAAAAGAGACGAGGAGGATTTGTAACGATGGAGGGAGGGAGCAGATGGAGGAAACGCGGGATTGTGTGAAAGAGTCTGACGCCACGCCGAGAAACACCGCCTGACATACTGACAGAGGGGTGAGAAACAAGGGATGGGTGGATGGAGGGAGGATGAAGAGACAGAGGAGCGGCAATGGATGGCCACGGATGCTGAAGTGAAACTGACTAACACGCCTGTCTGATTTTAAAAAAAGAAATAAAAAGACTTAATTGAAGGGGAAAAACAATGTATTTCCTTACCCCACACTTCCATCTATTGTCAGGGTGCCGTGCCTCTGGCCATTGCACTCCTTACTTTGGGTTGCTCGTAATGTTGGGACTCAAGGAATGTAAGCCTGTTTTGCTCACTCATTGTAAGCTGCTTTCGATAAGAGCGGCCAGGTAAATGCCAAAATCTAATGAGAGATTGAGTCAGAAGTAAAAAAACAAAACCGGAGGAGGAGGAAGAGAGAAAGGCATGGAGACGGGAATCAGAGGAAATGACAGTGAACAGCGCAACAGGATTAGCGTGAGAGACATGTACAGGGATGCAGCCTGGAGGAGAGGGAGATAGAGAGAGAAAAATGTCTTCAGGGTGAGATAGAAATCAGAGATTGAACGATTTTTTGAGAGAGAAATCAAATGGGAGCGATAAGGAGAGCGAGAAAGATGACCGAACATCCTGAGGGCGACGGAGGGGGGAGGGAGGGAGGGAGGGAGAAGAGGAGGTGGAAGGTCAACCACAGCCACATGTGAAGTTTGGGATTGACATCTGGACTTCTCCGTCTCTCCCTCCTCCTCCTCCTCCTCCTCCCTCGCTTCCTTCCTACGTTCATATTCTGCACCCCCCCCCCTCCATTCACTATCTGCCTCTCGAGTATGTGATCTCTCATCCCTGTTCTTTCTCTCAGCTCATTCTTTCTTCATCTCGTAATCGTTGTTTTTTTTCTTCTTCTTCCTGTTGTGCTCTTTCTCTCTTCTGTCTCCTCCCTGTCTTCTTCCTTCTTTCTGTCTTTTCTTCTTCTTCTGCTTCGATCTCGTCATCTCTTTGTTTTTCTGACACGCTTGTGTGGTTGTGTGTACTAACACTGCCAGGGTTAGCGGTTCCATTCCCTGTGTATCCGCAGGTCCTTTTAAAAAGTATGAAAAAGTCTTAATTATCTGAATGGAATACCTTAAAAAATACCTTAAAAATGTCTTAAATACAGTTGTTTTTTCTCCACCATGCAGTGACTGGTTACCTTGTGCTGCATGTTCACTCTTACATTAATACAGAACAGGATTAGTACAACATACATCATATCTGCTTTACTAAACACAGTTGGATTTCATATCCCTTAACAATTCATTTCCTGTGGCACTTTTTTCTTATCCTGCCCATTTATAGTTTCAGTTTTTAGTTTCTAGTTTGAAACATAGCTTTCACTCGCTACGGTCAATCAGAAATTGTTTCGTTTCTTTCTTTAGTTTTTCAAATTGGTCTTTAAATTCAACTCAAGGTAGCAAAAGGTCTTGGTAAAAAGGATCTTGAAAAGTCTTAAATGGGCATTAAGTACTCTTTGCATTCACCAATACACAGGATTTGATGTTATAACCCTTTTGTGCCATAATCCAGGGTGAGCATTCACACAGAAGCCCAGTTCAGATGTCAGAAAGAATGATGCACTAGCCCACAAATGGAGACTATAGAGGACATCAGGCTACGGACAGGCAGCGCCATTCACTAGCCACCTAATCTAAATGCTACAGGGTTGTGTGTGTGTGTGTGTGTGTGTGTGTGTGTGTGTGTGTGTGTGTGCGCAGGTATATCACTGGGGTTACCAAGTGGTCTCGTCCCATCACAAATGTTCCATTGATTTCAGCCCACAACACCCCCAGAAGGCTCAGCAGTGATTTCTGGCGTCCCAGGACCCCACTCCTTGACACCCACACTCACCCCCTTGAGCTACAGTGGCCTGCAGTTGACAAAAAACAATGAAGCCATTGTAACGAGTAACAGATTCTTGGACACACAGTCTTTATTTGCACTATCACACACACACACACAGACCAGACTTGGTCTACTTGTTCAGGCCACCTACACAATTCAAATAACTGATACAATAAGTCCGTTTGGCAGTTATTCTTCATCGAGATATCGGTCATTCGTCCCAGCGAAGAGAGAGATTGGGACTGGGTGGGGCGTACAGGCCGGAGAGTGAGTTTTGAAAGTGGTGCGGCAGGGTTAGAGGTCCCATTCAAACTTGGATTTGGCTCTTCCTATAAAAACATCCACCAAATGCCGTCTGTCACTGGAGTCACGTAGTATTTTACTGACATACTCGTTCCATTGAGTATTTTTTGACGTGTTAGTCATCGGTTGTTTTTCTTCATTCCGTCTTCTTATTTTTTTACAGCCTGTTTTCCCTCTCTTTGTTCTCCCTCTTTCCTCCGCCTCTCTCTGGAGTCCAAAGGTTAGCTACTGTCATGGACCATGTTGCCAAAGCAGCAGCTCTCACTCACACACACACACACACACACACACACACACACACACACACACACACACACACACACAGCATTATGGCCGACCAAAGGTGCATTTGGAGCAGGCACTCTTATCAGTTTCTCTCTTATGGCTTTCTCCTGACTGGTATTATGCAGCGCACACACACACATTCATCAGTGGTGGTGACAAAACATAGTGTGTACGTACGCATGTAGTGTTTGTGGGTTGGTCTTCTGTGTGTGTGTGTGTGTGTGTGTGTGTGTGTGTGTGTGTGTGTGTGTGTGTGTGTGTGTGTCATGAGGGTCAGGTAATGAGGGTGTTGTTTAGAGGGCCGGAGCATCTGGAGGGGGTCTGGAAAGAGAGGTGGCCTTCACTCAATTAAGGGGCAAAAAAAGACAGAGCAGATGAGTGAATGGATAAGTTGATTGACACCACGGGGGGGGGAGGGAAAGAGAGAGAGAGATGAATGAAAAACGGAAGGAAGGAAGGAGAGACTTCAGAAGGTTTCTACACATGGTGGTTAATTAGGGAGTGGGTTAAGGCCCAATTATAGACCTACCACCCACACACACACACCACAGGGTGCATGGTGTTTATGGTAAACAAGGTGTGTGTGTGTGTGTGTGTGCGCAGGGGGTGGGGGTGCGGGGGACTCCTAAGGATTTCCTGGCCGAGTCTCTCTTGACCTTTTAACAATAACTACATAACAATAAAGTGACCCTTTGCTGTATGAAACACACTAATACAGAGTCCAGTGTGCATGCAGGAGCTTACACACACACACACACACACACACACACACACACACACACACACACACACACACACACACACACACACACACACACACACACACACACAGAGAGAGAGGAGAGGGTGGGGGAAATGGAGGTAGGGAGGGAGAGAGAAAGGTTCTGTGGTTAGAAAGACAACGCTAGAAAGAAACTGCCAAGTATGTAAAACTCAGCAGGCTTAACATGCAAATATGTCTGACCGCAGTAGACTGTGTGTGTGTGTGTGTGTGTAAGTGTGCGTGTCTTTGCATGCCTTTGCATGAAAGCAAGACGGGAAACGTTGTCATGCTGCTGTTCACGCGAGTATACGGGTTCTGATCGTGTGTGTGTGTGTGTGTGTGTGTGTGTGTATCTGGTCCCAGAGGAATTCCCCATCTACGGCAAAGTGTATAGTGACAGTGGATACCCAATCTGTGAGGAGGGTGGGAGAGAGTGTGAGAGAAGGGGGGGGGGGGGGAGATGAGGGCAGACGGAGAACCTTGACTACTGTCCTTACATAGACACGCTCCTCTCTGCCCCTCCATCCTTTCATCTCTCTCCTCCTCTCTCCTCTTTCTTTCTCCTGTTGAGTGTGATGTCACAATAGTGTGACATCAGTGGCTTGATGGATGCTCTTCTCCCTCTAGCCTCTCCTCTCAATCCAAACCCAGGTCACCAACGGTGCACAGCAGGGCCAGTGATAGAAAGTTTGTTTAGGGTGTGTGTGTGTGTGTGTGTGTGGGCGCCATGTAGTCGCCTCTACTCAAGAAGTGTTGGCTGCAAAATAACTATGCCCTCCATAATGTCATCATGCACTATAAACATCAGCTGGTATAGATTCTTAAGTCATGATGAACAAGAATGGCTGTCGAAATGTAACGTAAGGCCGTGTTCACACTGTTCCGCCATCGCCTGTCTTACATTAAAGTCAATGGGGACAGAAAGTAGTCGGTTTTTGTCGACCAATCACAGCAAAAAGGAGAGATTTCACGCTATGCAGGCAGCTGATAGGCTCCTCTGCATGCCTGTGTCTCTTGTTGGTTTAGGTAGCCTAGCCTTTTTTTTTTTTTACCATGGGAACAAAACAGCGCATGACATCACTCGCAGAACAGAGCGTCTGACAAACCAAGTGCGCGTTGCATGACCTGCTTTTTCACGTTATCAGCACAAACCGAGGTTGAGGCCGGTGCTTTCTATACTGACTAGTGTGAACATGCCACAAGAAAACTCAGTGATGGATGTGACTGTTGCTCAGAAATGTCTTTATTATATCACAGCCTTAAGGTGAGTTGGACAGTTTTCCATTGCTTTCATAAACGGTGATCCCAAGTGCTATGAGCCTTGCAGTGCACGGTGTGTGTTTTAAGTTAGATTTGGTTTAACTTTGACGTGTCACGCTTTGATTGGGGTTTCCATGGTAACATAGCAACAATCTCTAACAATTGCCAGAGTGGTGTGCCGTGTGTCCGGTCTCACCACTGCCCAGCTCTGAGCTAAGGATGTCCAGTCTGAAAAGCGCTAATTCCACTATTGCTTATTAAGGTCTCATGATGTGTTTGACCACAAGACTTTCATTTTATCTTCTCTCCCTCCTGACCTTTTGTTTTTTATCTTTTCCACTTTACCCTCCCTCTTTCCTTCCCTTTCTCTCTATTCTTTTCAACCTTAACCCTTTCTTCCAACCCCACCTCCCTCCTGCTCCTGTCCTTCTCCTGACCCTCTTCCTGTTAGCCCACCTTGGAGCCTAAACTGAAGGTATGTTCAGTCTGTTCACACTGAAAAATGATGTGCTTGGGTATATCTATCTAGAATCAATGGCAATAACTGCTACAATGATTGATAGCTCCAGGCAAAGAGCCGTACAAATCTGAGGTGTTTTGAACATCCAGCATAATTGGATGTTGATTACTCTACATCATCTGAAACAGCCTCTAACTATGAAAGTACACAGCCTCTACTGTCTTACACACCAAGTCATTGTTTAAGTAATGACACTGAAAACATTATTTCTCTGAAAAACGGAAACCGCCTTCTATGGTTGTTAGTCTTGAGGAATGCAATTAGCGATTTTGCTTCTAGACCTGTTTCGTAACAAGCCAGTGAACCCATCCCTCCATCCAAGGCGAGTGTTAAGTCCTTGAACAGGCGCTTAGCGAGCCCTACAAAGTCATCACACTTGCTCACCGCTGCCTCCGTCTTCCAGTTCATCAAGTTTATTGCCTCCATCATTTCGTGCCAGGTTGCGTCTGCGCCGCAGAATTTGGAAGCACATTCCCGACTGGCCGTTTTGGTCGGCGTGGCCACCGCGGCGGGTTTGTTAACATTGTCGTGGAAATGTGCATTGTGTCATCCGAAGCTTCATTCGACAGCTCAGTCTAGTGTTGTATACATGACGCATTGCTCATTGACACTCTTTCTAGTACCGGCTAACTCAGAGGGACCGACGGAGATTAGCATCGCGCCTCAGGACACGTTTGCGTCTATTCAGATGATGCTGTTATGATTTCCATTAATGTTGTGTGAGGGTTGCCAAGTAGTGTCTTTCTCTCCTAACCCCTCTAGCCGTCGGTGGAGCTCAGACTCAAGGTAATGATGGTGACGATGACGATGATGCATCTGCACACGGGTCATCTGTCACTGTAATAACAAACTGTCTCGGATCATCACGGGCTGCAGGGGTGTCTGGACTGTGTGTTTGTTTGGAGTATGACCATTCACCACTGTAATTACAGAGCCAGTAGCTTGTGTGTGTGTGTGTGTGTGTGTCTCACATATGACCCCATAATGATGATGTTGATGACTACGCAGGCTCGGGTGCCATCATTATGTCGTACATGCTAGCCAAGCCATGTGGTTCCACTGCTTTCCACCATGAAAACGGCTGCACACGCGCACGCACACACACACACACACACACACACACACACACACACACACACACACACACACACACACACACACACCGTATCTCTGCTTATCTACAGTCCCATAATGCTAAGGCATCATAAAACAGCTGATACAGCCGTTGCTGCCTTAAACAACATACTTCACGTCACGCTCTCCTGTTCGGTCATTAATCAGAGGAACACTGCAACGCTTTCTTCTACACCCGTGATTACGTTTCTTAAACTATGGCTCGGGACCAGGAATGGGTCACGTGGCCTGCTTCCTCTGGGACCCCTTCTCAAGAATACTAAATTTAGTCTCGTGGCAACCAAGCAGAAATGTTGGGGGGGGGCCCGTGACACGTTTAGGGTCCCGACCCGTAGTTTTAGAAACACTGGTGTAGTGCTTTAAGTACTTTAAGTGCTCTGTGGCTGTTAGTTTCGAAACCAGCGCTCGCTTTATCTCTCCACGTGCTCAACTGTGTGTGTGTGTGTGTGTGTGTGTGTGTGTGTGTGTGAGTGAGAGTGAGAGAGAGAGGTAGTGTGTCTGCATCCATTATTAGAGAAACGAAGAAGGTGTGTGTGTTCGTCCTCCTAACCTTTTTTTATATGTACGTTGTCGTCTAGGAGCCCAACAGCGGTCCGCCCACGCTGGTGACGCTGAAAGTCGACCCAGAGGGATTCTTCCTCTACTGGACTGGAGGAGCCAACCTGGTGAGACACACACACACACACACACACTCTCCTCCTCTTCCTCCTTCTCCCTCCTTATCTCTCTGTGATCTTTTTCAGCCTTTTAGTCAAACCAGAATATCCCTTCCTCCATCTCTCCCCCTCCCTCCATCCATCCATCTATTATTTGCCATATCTGTGGTGGTTGTACTCAAGCCATTAGATTAGCCAGAATATCAAGTTTTGCATTTTAGGCATTTAGCTCTCAGCCAGATCAATGAGTCAGCAGGGTTCAGTGTGGATGAAGGCACTGTATAGAAAAGGTGCTACATGTAGCCTTAATAAATAGTCATGACAGGAAGCTGCAGGGTTTATGGGAATTGTGCTTTTAATTTGGAGAACCGCTGGCACTAACACTAGTGTGAGGTGGAGGCTACGGTCTGGACCACGGTCTCAGTTGTTTACGGCAATTATACCAAGGTAGCTCTATTAATTTGACAGTGACGTATTGGTGTTTACAACCTTGTACACATAGCGCCTCCAAGGGGATTGAACCAGTGACCCTGTTTTTTATGGGAAGGTCATTCTATGGGAGCTGGGAAAATCTCTTTTCTTCTCTTCTCTCTCTCATCCCCCATTTTTCTCTCTGCCTCTTGTCTTGCTGCTCCCCCTCCCTCTATCCCATCATCCCTCCGTCTACTGTTATATATCGGTGGGATGTCTGCCTGTTTCAGACCGTTTTGCGAGGCCTCTTCAGATCAAATGACATTTCAGGGGAAGTCAATTAAATTAACTCCCTCCCGTCCCTCGTCTCGGTCTCTTCCTCAAACACACACACACTCACGCACTCACGCACTCACTCACTCACTCACTCACTCACTCACTCACTCACTCACTCTTTATTTTTGGCTGTCTATTTACGCTAAAGGCATGTATGGAATGACCTGTTGATACCCGGTATTACCACTGCCCTGTGTCGGTGTGTGTGTGTAAAGGTGTGAGAATCTGTGCAGGAGTGTGTGTGTGTCCATATCTGGGCCAGAGCACACGTCATTTTGTCTGTCTCCGTGTGTGTGTGTGTGTGTGTGTGTGTGTGTGTGTGTGTGGGGGGGGGGTGTATGTGGATACTAGGCCATTCATAGCCTGAGGAATATCTATGACACTGTTTAGCACAGAGTCAGACTTCCATCATTACGACAGCGGGAGTTATTTTGTAACGTCTCAGTAGCCGTCACATGACTTGTCTAGAGACAAGTGGCCAGTGAGAGACAAAAAGGAAAAAAAGGCAAGCACCGAAAGAAAGCAAAAGACAGAAGGAGGAAGAGAGAGACAGAGAAACTGAAAGACGAGAGGCAGATCAGCCCCTTTTTGGACTATGACTCCAATCCCTCATTTCCACTCATGTTTGCTTGTCAAATTATATGTTAAAGCTACAAAATGCAATGTTTTTTTACCTTGAGGCAGGAAGTCCCGCCCTAATCTCGTCACTTGGTTAAGTTCACCCCCTCAACACTTGTCACTCATCTTGAAACGGCATCTATCTGTTCGGGTCCTTTTGATTTCTTTCAGTAGGCCACCCTGTTTCCCTGATCTCAATATGCTGATGCAGGAAACCAGAGTGTTTTTTCACTTCAGGTAATGAAACAAACACCAGCTGTAGCTTTCATGACTGATACTTTATGATATTACTTGATACTACCTTTAAACATGTTTTCGTAAAGAAATGAATCAGTCTAACCACGAGTACTTAGGCCACATCACACAAGAGGAAAATTCAAGTTTTGTTTGAATATGACAGCAGTAGTAGTAGGTAGGTTATGATGAAGCTTTTAAGACTCAAATGAAAAATAAATGGATGAACAGAGTAAACTGCTGCTTGGATGGAAAAAAAAGACAACTCAGCTGACTTCGAGAGATAACAGTTTAATTGCCTTTTCGGTAATCTAGGTCTGGGATCCAATTTATGTAGGAGCTGTAAATCAAAACTGCTAATAATGTAACCTAGATAATGGTTTGGACTTTTTTTTTTGTAATGCGGCAAAAGATTGCACTACTAACCTTCAAACGTGTCAATCAGAAGGTGACACATCGTTCTCAGGCGGTGTAATCAAAGGAACTACACATTTATTATTGTTATAAGTTATTGTTATTTTAATGTGAAAGTTGCATATTGCAGCTTCCTCTGTATTTTTATTTAGTCTCCATCTTTGGTGCTCAGCCTCGTCGCTGTGGTGTTTCTGAGTTCACCTGTCAATCAAACAGTGTGTCCAGTACTGTGATGTCTTCTTCCTTCCTCTTCATCCACGGTGGCTATCGCCGCTCGTGCTAACTACCCAGTTCTTCTTCTGTTTACTCCAAAACAAACCGCTGTTGCTGCGGACGGGAAGCGTTAAAAGGAGGATTTTTTTTTTTTCCCCTGGAAAGACCGACCAGACACCGGGTGTTAAAGAACAGCAAATGTAAACGCTTTCATCAGCTGGCTATCAACCATCGTGTTCTATCAATCAGCAGCAGAGAGCAGCAAAACTGACATTTATTTAGATGAAAATGTCTCGGATTAATCCGGGGGGGGAGTAGAAATGAATAAGACGTGCTCTCCTCTCTGCTCCTCCTCACCACCGCCGAAACACCCCAAACACCTCCAGCTGATCCAGCGGAGCTCCAAGGCCCTGACCTGGCATTAACATCCGATTTGGGTGATCAGATCTCAAGTTCACACCTCTAAGGCCGTGGTTACACCTGTCTTTTCAATGCGATCTCGGTCATCCGATCACGCCAGGCTGCATGAAGTGACAGGTGTAGACGCACAGAGGTCGCTTTGTGCTCGCATTGTGTTCGGATCAGCCAGGCCACCTCGCGAGGTGGACGAGCTCGCTTTGTGTTCGGAACTCTGAATAGTCTAGACGCCATCAGGCACCTCAAAACACATACAGCGGGGACACGTCATCAAATCACGCCCATTTCCCTCCAGTTCTGCCGCGAATTTTGTTATTTACCGGGAAAAGCCATGGATGACGAGAACGATAGCAGGGCCTGGACGAATACCGAAACAAAATATTTACTTGCTTTGTGGGCTGATGAAACTGGACAGTTTCAGTTTTGCGCCGCTGCTGTTGTCTCCTCAATAGCAAACGCCTTGTACGGGCCCTACCGCGACTACACACAATTCTTAACATAAAGTAAAGGAGCATAATCTCCCGCACACCCAGCACCATTTTCAGGGATTGTTGTTATGGTTATTTAAATACTGCGTGGGAACCGGAAATCACACCACTTGTGTGTTCCGTCCGATTAGCAGATTCCGATTACCGAGATCGCCTTGAGTGATTCGGATCTCACTTACCCGCACTTACCAATCATTAATTTGATCTCGCTATGAGAGACAGCGCGTTCTCTCACTCTCGCACCAACCACGGCGCAGAGAGAGAGAGAGAGAGAGAGAGAGAGAGAGAGAGAGAGAGAGAGAGAGAGAGAGAGAGAGAGAGAGAGAGAGAGAGATGAATAGATTTGAGAGGAGAGAGAGTACGAGGAGTAGAAAGAGGAGTGAAGATAAAAACATCAGAGAGTTCTTAGTATTAGGGTTTAGGACGAGGGCGTAGTTTTTTTTAAAAGGAATAAGAGAACGGAATTTTTTTTAAGGTGTAGCGACTTTAAAGAGATGTTGATAGCGGTCCTTAAGCACCCAGATATGCATGCTCTCAGCTTGTATGTTATCAGTTTTCGGTCTATGACCACTCAATTGGTGGCTGTTTTTTTTTTTTAAAGGATATTCGGATGACGTATTTTGGCCAATTTTGAAGCGCTGCCGCTTAACAGTAGGACGTATCTTAAGCTAAAGGCCCATTGGGAAGCGACCCCAGGAAAGTGCGTGCACTCTGCTTAGTCAGTTTTGTACGTGCCATTATTAGTCCACTGCCGATGTGGTTTCAGCATCCGATGCTTTTAACTATTTGGGTGCTTACACGTTTCCACCGGGATATAGAAGAGGACATTCGATATCGGATCCTTAATGATGTAAGGCCAATCACTTTTAACACAGTCCTATTCTGGATGGAACCATTCCTTAGTTCAGTTTTGTACCAAGACCCATTTGCAAGTAGGCGTTTCGTTAGTTTTGCTACGTTCTAGTTTGCAAATGCTGGGTACGTTCAGGTTTCAACCTAGTTTTAAACTTGAAAGAGGAAGGCAGGTCAGATATTAGTTTTTTACATGAGCGCATTATTCAGTTTTCCAAAGTTATGAAGTCTATTCTGGATTACCTTACTTCCTTATTAGAGAGCGCTAAAATATTTTAAAAGGCATTTATTTAGTTCACACTTGTGATGCTTTTTCATTACTTTAGATTCAAATGTGTTAACATGGTTCAATTACTATCCCAGAATTTGATTTCTCGCAGAAGGAAAGCAGTTTAAATAATGCCTTTTTGTACATGGTTTGTAGACTCTCTACTGAGACAGGATATTGAAACTTTAGGGTTGGAACGTCTAGGATGGGTTAAACGCTTGTCAATTGAAAACTTAAATGAAGAAAATAACCCAAAAGTTTTTCCAAAGGTGTTTGTGAGGGTTATGATTCAAACCCGCAGCATTGCAAGTACATGCCATACGCCACCCTATTAGATCATGCCATGTTATGAGGAATTTCACAACAAGTACTCTATCATGTCGTCTCTCTCTCTCTCTTTCTCACTCCCTTCCTGTTCCTCCTTCCATCATACTGCTATCAGGCCTCGTTCTATTCCTCCCCCTTCCTCCTTGATGACTCTCTCTCTCCCGCTGCTCTTCTCTATTTGGATCTCTGCCTCTTTCTTCTAACCTTTTTCTTTTCGGCCCTTTCTTGACCTTTTCTCCTTTCCTCTTCAAACCTGGCTTCTCTCGTTCCCGCCCTCCCCTCCTTTTTTTTTTTTTGTGTCTTTCCTCTCACCCGTTATTCTCCCTGCCTGTCCTTATTATGTTTATATGCCAACCTCCTTCCATTCCACCCTCCTTTCCATTTTCTTTTGTTTCTCTTGTTGCTTTCCTTTAACCTTTTTACCTTTTAATCTGTCTAGACCTCCTTCACTCCCCCTCTCCCTACTTTTCTTTTGTTTCGTCTGTCTCCGCCTCTTTCCTGCCACCTTTTCTTCACTATTCCTCCCGCCCTGCCATTCAGCCTTGCATCCCTCCCCGGCTGATATTTTCTTTCGATCATTCCCTTTCTCCATCCCTCCGTGGTGACCTTCTTCTCTGACGTCTCTCCCTCTTCCTCTCCTCCCTCCTCTGCCTCTCCTCCTCTCCCTCCTTCCTTCTGTTTCCTTCCTCTTTCTCTGAGTTCTCTCTCCATCTCTGTGTAATGTTCAGTTGTACGGTCTACAAGAACCTGTGTGTGTTGGTGTGCGTGTGTGTGTGTACTTAGAGCACAGAATTTCCCATAATGCCTGACTCAACGGCGATAACAACCAACTGTCAGTAACACACACACAGTGGCTTTGCAGAGACACGAGGGAGACACACCTCTCTCTCTCTCTCTCTCTCTCTCTCTCTCTCTCTCTCTCTCTCTCTCTCTGGGGTTACATTTTTTTTATGAGTGTAATATTTTAAAATGACAGCAGGACTCACAAACATGCAGGCCAGACAGAGCATTAGTGTAACATTGTTGATACTGCATGATGTAACACCTCCGAGTGATGGATTTCTTCCAAGTGGATTTAATAAAACATACTCCAGAGACCCCCCCATGTGAGGAGCGTCTTGATGCTTGTCTTTACTGAAAACCTCTCCAGATCTCATTAAATGATGTGTCTTTTTGTTGGGAGCCCCCCTGGAACCCCTGCAAGGCCCCCTGAGGGTCGCCCCCCCCCCCGATTTGGAAACCACTGGCGTAGTTCGACTCCTGCGGCTGTGCAGGGCTGGTGGGCGTTGCGAGCACTGAACACAAAGTGCATTCCAGTGGCCGTGGGTTGCACAAGCTCCCGCATGCAGATCCCAGATCCACACACATCTGTTGCGCCATATGTGCTAGCGTCCTAACTGCTAATCCCTCAACGTCTACGTCCTTCGCCTCCTCTCAGCACTTGCAACTTAAATGAGATATTTTAGGCAGACGTTTAGATTGGTGTGGGGGTAAAGTAAGAGCAAGGTCAGAGGCAGGAGGAGGAGGAGGAGGAGGCTGGGGGAGGTGAAGAGCTGTCTAAGGAGATTGGTTTACAGGGTGCGATGCATCTGAAAACACAGCAGTCAACTAATTTCACCCTGAGTTGGTTACCAGTCCCAGCATCAAGGTCCGGGTTCAATCCCCATGTGGCCCCAGACCTGCCAAAGTACCCTTGAGCAAGACACCTGACCTGTACCTGCTCCGCTAGCCAGAGGGTGAAAGGACGGAGACACAGGAGAGACGGTGGTGGTAGGATTTGAGACAGAAGGGGTTGACGTGGTGCCAACGGCGAGGGTCACTCTTGATACCTCAGACCATTGCTCCGTATCTTTTTTCACTATTAAGACATTTGTTGTGGTGATTCATCGTTGCCAAAGACTATCGGCATGTACGTACAGAAAGAAAATACCCTGCTAAACCCGAGAGGGGATTTTTTAACCGAAAGGTTGGTGCATCGTCTCTTCCTCAGAGGCTCTATTGTGGCGCGATGGAGCGACCTTTCAGAACAAAAGCACCACTGCTGAGTCTAGCTGGCATTTTCAACAAACGTCTGACGAGTCTTCAGTCTGTCTGAGGTGCACTTTCAGATAGACTCAAAGTGTATGGCAGTGATGAACCAGCGAA